>VXBP01001442.1:0-14840 GCA_013400115.1 Rhinopomastus cyanomelas | reverse complement strand
GTTCCTCCTGCTTGTTGCCCATACTTTGTACATTACACACCTTAGTTGGGCCCATACATTCTTCTTCAGAGCAGATACACCATCCACTATTACCTCCCGAGAGACTTCAGTACCATCCCCTTCCCCCTTCAATCCTAGTTTAAAGCCCTCCTGATGAGGCCTGCCAACTTGTGGCCTGATACCCTTTTACCCCTATTAGACAGGTTGAACCCACCTGAGTCTAAAAAGCCATGATCAATAAATGTTTCCCCGTGATCAAAGAACCCAAAGTTCTTCTGTTCACATCAACCCCTGAGCCACCTGTTAATAGTAAGGGTTCTCTTACGTGCCTCATAATGCACCCCTGCTGTTACAGGGACCAGTGTGTCCCAATTTGCTGTTACAAGCTGTTCTGTTTATATTTTCACCTGCCATGACCCTTGGAGGGAATGGTTTATCACATACCATTGACAGGAAGTGAAAATGGACTATAGTACAGGGAAAATGCCAGAGGAACAAGAGGGCTATGTGGATTAATAGGAGATACTGATTCTTTTTCTGTATTGCCCTGTAGATTCTTGCTTGAGTAATTAATGTGACTGTTTTCAGGAATCAAGGTTTTTGGAACTCTGAAGGAACATTAATCTTCAATTTCACAGAATCATTGAATTATTGAGGCTGGAAAAGACCTCTAAGAGCATCAAGTCTAGCCTAGGAACTAACATTACCACAAGCACCCAGACCATGGCATCAAGTGCCACATCTAATCCATCCTTAAACACCTTCAGGGATGGAGACTCCACCGCTGCCCTGGGAAGTCCATTCCAGTGTCTGATCACCCTTCCCATGAGGAAGTACTTCCTAACATCCAACCTAATCCTCCTTTGGTGCAGTTTCAGTCCCTGGTCTCTTGTTCTCTGTTGCCTGGGAGAGAAGCCTGACACCCATCTGACTACAGCCTCCCTTCAGGTAGTTGTAGTGATAATGTCACCCCTGAGTCCCCTCTTCTCCAAGTTAAACAACCCCAGCTCATCAGACTATTGCCTCCAGTCCCTTCCCCAGTCTTGTTTCTCCTCTTCATCCACTGCAGTCCCTCAGTCTCTTTCTAGAAGTGAGGGGCCCATAACTGCCATCGGTACTCAAGGGGAGGCCTCCCCAGTGCTCAGTACAGGGGAAGAATGACGTCCCTTGTCCTGCTGGCCACACTATTGCTGACACAAGCCAGGATGCCATCAGCCTTGCATGCTGCCTGGGGCATCCTGCTGGCCTCTGTTCAGCTGCTGGATCCCTCTCTGCCAGACTGCTCTCCAGCCACTCATCCCCTAGGCTATAGCTGCAAGGGGTTACTGTGTCCAAAGTGTAGGACCCTGTTAAACCTCATCCCCTTGGCCTCTGCCCATTGACCCAGCCTGTACAGATCTCTCTGCAGCATCTTTCTCCCCTCCAGCAGATTGACACTCCCTCTCAACTTAGTGTTATCTGTGAATTTACTGAGGGTAGACTCGAACTTCTTATCCAGGTCATCAGTAAAGATGTTGAATAGAATTAGGCCCAGTACTGATCCCTGGGGTACACCACTGTTCACTGAACACCAACTGGAGTCACAACCACTGTCTGTGTCCAGTCATCCAGCCAGTTTTTAACCCAGTGGTTAAAACCCATGGCAGACTGTACCCATGCAAGCCGTGGGCTACTAGCTTTTCCAGAAGGATGCTGTGGGAAACTGTGTTGAAGGCTTTGCTGAAGTCTAGGTAGACCACATGCACAGCCTTCCCCTCATCCACTTGGCAGATCACCTATCATAGAATGAGATCAGATTGGCTAGGCAGGACCTTCCTTTCCTAAACCCACGTTGAGTGTGCGTGATCGCCTGATTGCCTTGTAGTTGCCTCTTGATGGCACTCAGGATTATCTGCTCCATAACCTGGCCAGGCACTGAGGTCAGGCTGGCAGGCTTAGAGTTCCCCAGTTACTCCTTCCAACTCTTTGTGTGGATGAACATCACACTGGCCAGCCTGCAGTCATCTGGCAGCTCGCTTGTTATTCACTGCTGTTTGTAAGTTGTTTCTTCTCTTCAGTAGGGAAAATTTCCCCCTCTTCCTCTGCCTTCCTTGCATCAAAACAGAATGCTTTAGATAGATTGGCATGTTGTAGCTATATGATTTGCTCTTCTGGGAAGTAGCCCAGTTAGGATATCTCTTGTTTGCATATCATGATGATGTTTGCCAAGGATTTCAGTCTGCAGATGTGAAGACGCAAATTTCAAAGAAAATAAACTTCCTCAGGGTTCAGTGCTGAATTTCCAGATCACTCACAACCAGAAACCACCCTTTCTAAGGTTTATTAAAATTCTGTCAGTCAGAATAATTGTTACTGGGTCATTTTTCATTGAAGAAGTTGATGTAATGTATGTAGATGACAAGAGATCATAATAAACACTAAATATTTTGAGACTGATTTTAATCTCCCACCTGTGCAATCTGGCCATAATTGCATCACAACTGATAGGACTGAGTATTCATTCTATTTCTTTGCCCCATTGTAACTCAGTGAAATTTCAAGAAATTAAAGGTGATATAAAAGTCAGAGGTATTTCCATACTGTATATCTGCAGGATAAAATCAGTCCTTTCTAGTTTTCAGCAATAAATTAACTCTAGTTTTTTTTAGTTTCTTGTGGAAATAGTAATTAAAAAAAAAACAAACCTCAATGAAGAATTATTTTTCCCAAAGAAATGTTTGTGCAGTCAAAACTTGTGAGCTACACTTTAGTCTCAGGTAACTTCTACAGGCTTGTCTTCAAACCTTGTGAATTCTTCAGTCTTCAGTTCTATATTTGGCCTGGTTTTGTCTTTCACCGCTTTACTAATTGATTCTTGCCAGCTCTGGGCCCAAAGTGTTTGAAGTGATTAATTTGACTACTAAATGCGACTTAGGCTATCAGTGTATTAATGGAAGAAAGTTATCTGTGAGTTAATGGAAGAAGGAAGATCTTGCTGCATGACTTAATCACCGAGTGAGCATCTCTCTGGTAAATGTGCTCAGGCTGTGCTCTTCCGTGTGAACTTTCCAGCTAAGCTTTAGGTGCAACACAGCTGTTTTGGCATAGCACTACCCCATTGTGTTGTACTCTTGCTGGTTTAATCAGTTTTCGATACAGTCATCTTGAGTGTATTTGCTCCCAAGAATGGATGGGAAGATCCTGAGAACTTCCATTCAGTGTTCTCTGGTCGGTCAGGGTATTTTTCTTTGTTTTTCTAGCTACAACTTTATTATGAATATGCCTGGTCATCAAGCTGATGATTCTTGTGTTGAATATTTAAAAATCATACTATTATTTCTTTATCCTGTGCTAAGAAGTCGCCCAACTCTGTTAAGATTAATCAACTTAATGACAAGTATGTCTTTAAAAAAAAAAAAAAACTATCCACCTCAAATCTACTTTGGATGGAGAGATAATGCATGATGTGTGGAGGGGGAACTTTTTACTAGGACATCTAGTGATAGGACAAGGGGGATTGATTTCAAACTAAGAGATTAGATCTTAGGAAGAAACCTCTTACTGTAAGGGTGCAGAAGTACTGGAACAGGTTTGCCAAGGAGGTTGTAGATGCCTCATCCCTGGAAGCATTGAAGGCTAGGTTGGATGAGGCAACTTGGTCTGGTGAGATCTGCCCCTGTCCATGGCTGAGGGCTGGAATTAGATGGTCTTTAAGATCCTTTCCACCTAAACCATTCAGTGATTCTATGATTCTGTGATAGTTTTGATGACAGATAAATGGCTAGAAAACTTTCACATGTTGTTGCTCTGATTTCGTGTGCTGCTCTGATGGCTATCATTTGAGTTTACTCTTCCTAAACTATATGAATCTTAGTTCACTCTAAATTCATGATAATAATGTTCCACTTTCAAATACAGTTAAAAGTGCAGGACAGTGAAAAAGGTAAGGTAGACACTGTTGTGCATCAGCTTTTAATTTCATTAAACCACTTTTTAATGATGAAATTACATCATATAACAAAATTAATCTAACAGAAATCCTCTCTTTAGACAGTTGCTATGTGCAGGTTGAATGAACAGTAGTCAGCTTTCCCCTCAGGATAGTTTCAGATGGAAGTATTTCACTGTAAAGTGTTTGCAGCTGGAGATGTCATAAAAAATGATAAAGGTCCTATCATGTCAAGTAGGGACTTTCAGTGTGCTTTACTTCCTCCTTTGCTCTAACATCCTGAGATACTTTATTTCTGTGATGTGTTAAAGTCCCTGAGGCTACAAGGAAATAATTATAAAAGAATTACTATTGGGAAGAATCTCACTGAAAGGCTTTTGTTTCAGCATGTAAGCAATGAAGAGTTAACCCTTGAAAGAGTAAGAGAGTGAGGGATGTCATGTGTGCAAAGCTGTGAGCTGTGTTTTAACTCTTAGGACAGGAGCAAATGAACAGGGTACTGTGAACACCAGTAGCTCCCTTGCACTTCATGCTTTTGGCCAGAAATAATTGCAAAGTAACTTTCCATCTTTCACTCAGTGGTACTTCTCCTATGAAGCGAAGAAACCCACAAGGCTTTTATGTTCATTTGTCATCTAAAATCTCAAAATAGGTTCTGAAGAGGGTTAATTGCTTGGTATCTATAACAAATGGAGAAATAGAGAATGAAACCGGAGAGCAGTGAATTAAATGTGCTTAAACAGAAAAGGGTCCATCAGTAGCCTAGGATATTGATGCAAACTCTTTGCTTGTGCTAATTAGTCCTCCCATGAATCAGCTAAGGTTCATGTGTTTCAGGTCTTGCATCCCTGTGATCCTGCTGTGGCAGGGGGATTGGACTAGATGATCTTTCGAGGTCCCCTCCAATCCCTAATGATTCTATAATTCTATGATTAAATAACAATGAAGTACGTCTGTTTCTGATTTTGCTGTTGCATTAATGTTATTTCCTCTTTATCCCTACCTCTTCCTTTTCTAGTTAAAGCAGAAAAAAAAACCATGGTAAAGGGATCCCTCTCTGGAACTTCGGTCCTGCCATGCTTCTTCTCAACCACACCCACTATAGCCTCCAGCTATGCAGCTGAGTATCTTCGGATCAAGTGGTCAAAGGTTGAATTAGATAAAAGTGGAAAAGATGTGAAAGAAACCACAGTCCTGGTGGCCCAAAATGGCAACATCAAGATAGGTCAAAGCTACAAAGACAGAGTGTCTGTTCCCACCCATTCAGAGGAGACTGGCGATGCTTCGCTGACCTTCTCTAAGCTGCGTGCAAGTGATGCAGGGGTGTATCGTTGTGATGTCATGTACGGTGTTGAGGACACACAAGGCATTGTGTCGTTGGCTGTTGAAGGTAAGGATTTATCTGTTTCACTTGTAGTTGACAGTGATTCCAGTTCAAACGGTGAAAGTTAGTAACTGATCTATGACTAGAGTATATATAAATGAGCATCTTTAGCAGCTTCCCCTCTTTAAATGTTCACTCTTTCAGGTCTCTTTCTGTCTTTTGTTTATTCTTATGACTCTCTTCCAATCTACATGCTCTCATTCCTGACTTCATCCTTTGGGGAAGCTACTCTTGATTCCTGGAACTAAGGCTGTTCACATATTCCCAAAGTGGTTTGATACTTTTGAGTTTATATCCTTTGCAAGACAAGCTCCTCTGCCTTTTTTTTTTTAGGAGATATCTTTAAAGTTTTCTTAAGCCCACTTCTCTGAAGAAAACTCATGATACATATTATACCAGAATGTCTATCTGAAATGGTTCATGTCGTTACAAGAAGACAGACTTGGCAGGCAGAAGCGGTCTCTCCATGCTAATGGAGCTGCGCTTGGCCTATCTTGCCACTTCATGTACCAAACCATAATGCCAGTGAAACTGGGAGCCAGTTTTAATCTGACAGGAATATTGAGCATAAAGGAAAAGTTTTCTGTGTTCCAGTAGTAAGGATTGGATAGGTAGGAGGAAACCTATCTGGCAGAAGCTGCAGGAAAACAGACAGGAAGGTGTCTGCTAAAGCTCTTCCATGAGGATGAAGCTGACTGAGAGTTTACTTTCCATCACTATTAGAAATTAGCCTCCAAAATGCAGAGATGGAGAAGCATACATGTAAAGAAGTAGGAGAAAGAGGACTTTCAAAAGCATATAAATGACAAAAGGAACATCAGATCTATAAGTGGTTATCCTCTAAGAGCCTGCTTCTAGGGCACAGTGCAGGAAGCACTTCAGAGCCTGGTGCAGTATAGCCCTGTAAGCTTGGCACTGAGCCTGAGCTAACAGTCCGTGCTGAAAGCAGGACATATTAGTCCAGGCTCTGTGCCACGTAAATGCAAATTCTGGACCCAAATTGCTCTATGTGCTTAGAACAACACTGTGCTATGTGGATGTACCAGCTTGTGTGAGCATTAGTTTGGACTCAGCCTTACACTCCTTTGCATTTAGATAGTTTTTGAAAGTTCATTACTATTTACTCAATTGACTGAATCCCAAAACAAACATTAATATCTGCTGCTGGAAATTAACGCTTTGGCTAATAATTTTTTTTTTTCATGAGCTTAATACAGCATTGTTCTTCCAATATGCTTAACCTAACTTGAACAGTGTTCTGGCATTGACTCAATGAAAGGTTTTGAAGGTGTGGTCTTAATTTGGGAATCAGTGCAACCGCTGGTGTCTGTATAACTTCACAAACTGTTTAGCCCCAATGGCAAGAGCAAAAGAACTCCTGGTATGAGCATTACTTTTCAGTAACTGATGTACCTAGCGTTGCTGATTCCTCTTCAAGTGGTCCCTTGACAATATATCTACAACCAGGAACAGCAGATGTTTAATACAGGAAAATATTTGATGATGTATTGCAGTAATTTAGCTTCTGTATTTAGTACTTCTGCAAAATACTGCAATTAAATTAATTGATTAGGGCTTTTTTTTTTCTTATTGAAAGGAAATTGTGTACATTCAGTTTTCTTTCTGCAGTTGTTCTTTTCCGTGGTTGCTTTAATGCCAAAATTTCAGGTGGGGAAAAAGCCAAACCGTGACCCAAAAGGAAAATAACACTATTGGACTGCAGCTTGTGCACTCCATTCTTCATTTTCTACATTAAATAAAAAAATGCCATTTATTAGACTCCTAAGTATTTCATGTGAATGTTGCTGCACAAACCTTATGCCCTCATTACAGTGAAGCTTTATGGTTTGGTGGGTTTTTTTGTGATTTCAGCTTTTATTAAAAAATACAAAACACTAAATCAAACCCAAATTATTGTCCCAAATGTAAGTTATTTCTATTACGTTGTCTATTTGAATCTGAATCCCAAAGTGATAACAATTGGAGCCATGTGGTCTTCTCTGCGTTCTCTTAGTGCATCCTCCACTGCCTGTGTAGGAGTATTCTAGGGAGACCTTTCCATGTTATCAGGGGTAACCTCGGAGCTGTCATGATGACTGTCATGGTTCAGCACTGTGCTTTGGTCAGCTCTTCTGGGTGGAGCTGTGTTCCCTGGAGGTGGGAACACTTTCACATGTTTTGCTATCCTGCATGTTTTATACTCAACAGAAGTGAAACACAAAATGTTTAGTATGGTTAGTACTGTTGCTGTCAGAACTGAGCAGCCACGTGTTGCTTTAGCTTTTCTATGTATTGAAAGTATGCAGAAAAAAAAGTCACTCTGACTCAGGTAGTACTGGTGTGATGCTACAGCTTAGCCACAATGTGAAACAGAATAATTTTATTAAAGATAGGAAGCATCTACAAAATTCCCCGCATAGGGCAGATGTGGGAAGAAATCTGCTTCTTTAAATGCCAACACTATTACATGAGTTAAGTATAATTTAATAAATGTCTCAGAAGTGGCCAAACTTTATTTGCATTGTTCTGCTGCAGTAGATGAAAATGCTCTCTTATTATTATGATATGAACTTTATGAAGTTTGTAATTAGTGATAGATCAAGAAGGGATGGCCTCAAGAGGTACCAGAGGATGTTTAGGATGGTAGGAAAATTTTTTTCACTGAAAGAGTAGCCAGGCATTGGAACAGAGTGCCCAGGGAGGTGGATTGAGTCACCATCCCTGGAGGGGTTTGCAGGTAGTTTAAAAGTGGTGCTTAGAGATTTGGTCTAGTGGTGAACTTGTGGAGTAGGGTTAATGGTTGAACTTGATGATCTCAAGGGTCTTTTCCAACCTGAATGATTCTATTATTTTTTAAACAATTTAGGACTTGAGTTCTAGGTATTTTCAGGTTTTCCATTTGTATCCTGTACTCCCTCATAAGAAATTTTCTAGCAAATACATATTCTGGCACCAATGGAGCAAGGTAGATGGCTTATCCAGCTGTGCTCTTTGCTTTTCAAATGTACCTTTGCAAGTAGTATAATTTGAAGTAAGGAAAAAAAGCCCCAAAACTGTAGTTGCTATTTCAATCCTTTAATTTAGATGTGTTACAGATATAAAACTGCCTTTGAGCACTCTCTGCATGAAATGAATGTGTTTCATCAGTGATGGAAAGTGTTCTGAGTGAAAAACAAGATTTCTAAGAAAGAATAATTTTCTCTGGACCATATGGTTTTTCACAGCTTAAGCAGTACAAGCTGAACAATCAGTATTAGTCACTGGAAGTAAGCAGCAAAAGTTTTAAGCCTAATTTTCTTTCTCTGCCTGAGTTACAAGGCCGACTGCCTGCCAAAGATATGTGCAATTGTACCTCTATTCTTTCTGTGTAGCTGTCACAACAGGCGCTTTTAGTAATTTCTATGTAAACATCCAGTTAATTTGTTATTTTTAGGTGCCAAATGGACTTCTGAAGTTTAGAAAAGACAGATTTGTATATTATTAACAGCAGTCCAAAAAGTAGCTTTATGAATATGGAATGTAAATGCAAAACTGCCTTATTTGACTATGGAAACTTGTGTTTTGGCTCACAATGCGTTGGCATTGAATCCTACCTTGCCATAGTGTGTAGTACCTACCTGATGTGAAATGGCAAACAACTGTTTTTCCTGTCTGTTCTGTTGCTGTCAGACTTGTCACCCATGGACTGCCTAAAGCAGAGGTGATAGCTTTATGTTAGACAATCCTGCGCATGCTTTGTTTTCCCTGTTTGTATGTTTTTGCTCATATGTAAATTTGTAGTACCCACAGCTGGTCTCCTGGTTAAGCTACCACTTAACTGCAGCTGTTTAAGTTGGTTACTGTTCACAAGGAGGATACACGTTTGATCACTCACATTAAATGTCTCCACATTGCATATTTCTACTACAACATCCCTAACAGGTAACATCTTCCTAAAGGATGGTAGGTCTTGGAATCTGCCAGGTTTCTGTACTTTTTCTTCGTTTTGGTCATAGGTACAGCCAATGCTAGCTACATTGGTATCAACAGCTGCTTCTGTTCCCTTTGTCAGGAGCACAGAGACATCACTAAGATATCGTGGCTTGACATGGTGCCTTGTATCCGCTGAGCACTGCTTCCCTGTGGTGTACATCATTAGCTTGGGATAGAGGTGAAATAATTAGGTTTGAACTCTATTTAAACTGCTCAGCTTAAAGTTGAGCCTGGACTGCTTTGTTTTTACAAGCAGTGAAGGACAGTCTTGTTCGTGTTACTAACCAGAGTGCTTTAGTTGTGCATACAGTCTGGGGGTCTAAGTCATAGCAATATGGGACCAGGAGGGCATGCTGGGTCATCTAATCTGGTTCTTCTGGTATGGCAAGCGTCTATGGATCTGGAGCATCTCTACTATGAGGACAGGCTGAGGGAACTGGGGCTGCTCAGCCCGGAGAAGAGGAAGCTCTTAGGGGACTTTATAGCAGCTTCAGAAGGTGGTTACAGGAAAGATGAATAGGGACATTTTATAATGGACTCTAGTGGTAGGACAAAGGAGAATGGCTTCAAACTGAAAACCAGCAGATTTAGATTAGATTTTAGGAAGAAATTTCTTGCTATGATAGTGGTGAGGCACTGGAATAAGATGTGTAGACAAGTTGTGGATATCACCTCTCTGGCAGTGTTCAAGACCAGGTTTGATGGGGCGCTGGCCAGCTTTCAGGAGCCTTCCAATACTCCTTCCACCTCCAGAGAGATGATTTTCCCTTCTCATTAACTAACATTGAGCTGCCATTTCCTTCCTACTGTAAGCTGCTTTTGGATATGGGTGGGTTTTCTCTGTATCTCAGTAGAGACGTTTGGGAACAAGGTGAGTGTTTGATAACCAGAGCAAGTAATGCCTTATGAAGACCATCTCCAAGTGCTCACTTGCCTGTTAACAGTTTACTAAATGCAATTCTTTGGATATCTAGTCTGATGTCAGGAAACCCGAAGTCAATATGGGATTTATTCAGGTTTTACAACTTAAGGTTGCAGGTGTAGTGTAAGCTAAATGTACAGGATCGTGCTACCTTCAGGTCTGCTCTGATGGGAGAAGAGCTCTATGCCAATCTGTATCCCTGGTCACCAATTAGAGAGACTTAAAGGACTGGTTTAGACTGGACTCCTAACTCTTTTAGATAAAGTACGCTTTGGTGAGTTGAGATTTTATAAAAATACTGCCGTATGTCTCTGTGTCCTTGATAATCCCTGCTCTTCAGTTGTTACAAAATCCACTTATATAAAATAGTTTTGAGGTATCTTGTGAAAAACTAATGTAGAAGAGCAATATAACAGTGCCCTTCATCCTGGAATATAATTTTTTTTTTTTTTTTTTTGTTTTGCTGTGATATTGGGCAATAAAAAAGAACATTTATGATGAAGTTTAATACAAAAGAAAAAAAAATCTGAAGGAACCTCTCATCCCCAAGATTTCATTTAAAGGGATCAGTGTGGTAAATGGGATCCTTCCAGTTGTTGATCAGTGTGGTAAATGGGATCCTTCCAGTTGTGTTGATTTTTTTTATCTTGATCTTGTCAGTGAATGTTTTTATCAATAGTGAGAGCACCCTGTCCTTTTCTTAATGGTCTTTTGGAAGACCACTGCTTTCACAGGACTCACTTTGATAGTTTGTCTTATTCTGCTCTGAGTCTGAGAGGCTTTTTTAGTCTTTTTAGTCTTGGTGCTATGGGCTTTTATTTGTGAGCTAGGTTTTTTTTGGTTGTTTTCAAGAGAAAACGCTAGGATTAAAATACTGACCTTGTTAATGGAAAGAAGAGGTAATTAGGGAAGCAGAGTAGACGGCAATTCACATTTTCATTTTTATGCAAACTCTTCTTTCTTGCAGGCATTATAATGGTAATAAATGGGAGTTGTTTCCAATGTGGGAACACGCCACTCAATCGTGCTGCTAGCCTTGAGAGATTCTGTGTTGACAACCTAATTGATTTATTCTCTTTACAGCCAGAACTCCCTTTCATTATCTATTAAGTATAGCATTTGAGGAGGCGCTTTTATTTAATCTCTTAAATTTATCTGTCTTGAAACCTTACAGCCTCTCAGTGCTTCCTTGCTAACGAAATTAACACGCCGGCTGCTGTGATTTTAAGCTTATGTTTTACTTTCCTCAATATGGATCCCAAGAAGTCTCCCACTTTTGTAGCTGGGAAGGAAAGAGCATAATGAGGAGCAGCGATCAAAGGATGGGAGAGGAGGGAATGCCATTTGAGGGTGAGGAAGACCCAGAGTCCATATAAAATACATGTCAGGACCAAGGAAGCAAATGTTCCCATCAAGTTGTCATGTCCCTCAAGTAGGGACTGGGAACATGATAACCAATCTGGTAGGGTTTCTGTATCAGACTGGATGGAGGACCTTTGGTGGGAGAACTTTGAACCCAGGAAGAGTGTGACATGCCATTCTGGGCAGTAAAGCATAGGCCAGGACTAATGACTAAACTGGTTTTATGATGTTGGTTATCCCCCAGTGCATGAACAGCTCTGAGAGTCTGTTTGAGTGTTTTTAAAGTAATTGCAATTATATAGCAGTGCTTCATCCTTGGTAATGTGTGATCTAGTATGTTGCTGTGCAGAGATAATAGAGTGGGACAGATGATCCTACCTTATATTTAGTGATTAATAAAGATGTAGTAAATACTTCTTCCTTGTGAGAATAATACAGGTAAAACCCAGCATCAATCACTTTCTATCCTGGGCCAGCTTGGTTGCAGGAGCTTGTGTACACCTGCATGCACCTGTGGGGCTCTGTGAGGGCAAACACAGCTTTTGTACAGAGGAGCAACCATGTGAGTTGATGCAAGAAGTCTGTACCCCTGGGGAGCAGGAGGGGTTGGAGATGACAGAGCAGAGGGGCTGGTATGCACTTTCTCTCCCCAGCATGAGAAGTTCCCTGAGGCACTTGGCAAGGGATCCCTTGCTGATGCAAAGCTGGGCTCTTCTTCTCGGGTTTCCAAAGCTGAAGACAGGGGTCAGAAGATGGATGCAAAACCTGGAAGAGGAACACAAATGAGTTACTTATGCAGGAAGCTGAAAGTGCTGCCCTATTCCTTCCTTTCATACAGTGCTTGGTCCTGCAAACCTCTGTTTTGGCATGTATTTGTGATGTATATTTTCTTCTACGTTTAAGGCCGGGAGGATCACCTAACTGTGGTAGCTTTGGCTGTAGGTCAGGGGATAATTCAGGGGTCTGCACCACAGTGGCTGAGGTTTGAACACAATTAACAGAAAACCAGCCACGGCCACCTTAATATTTTCCCCTTAGATAGTCTGTGCTTTTTGAAACAACTGAAACTCAGGCGTTATGTGCCTCCAGAAGTGCATGTTGCAGCAGTATGAGCTCACTGGTGAAAGTGAACTCTGATTTATTAGTCATCCCAGCAGCCCTTCCTCTGTATTTCCACGAGGTTTTGCTGCCTGATATCCCCTGGCAAGTAATAAAGAAGTTAAATGCTTTGTTTTCATTTTCTAGTCTAAGATAGGGGTAAATGATTACAAGACATTCACTCTTGCTCATATGGAAGTGAATTCTGGACGCTGCAGATGACTTTCCTGTGAGTGCTCTTTCTTGCAGACACTGCTGCTCCTTCCTGTAATTACATTGAATTTGTTTGCCAGATGTTCAGTGACAACATTATACTGCTGTAGTCTGTTTTCCAGTTGCTTTATTTGTTCCTAGGACAACTCCTTTCTTGCCTGTTCTTTCAGAGAGGAAATAGACAAAGAGGGAAAAAGAAATTCCTTTACAAATGTTTTAAAGTGCAAAAACTCGGACAATGGATTTTGCCTTTCTCTCTCTTTCTGACTGAAACAATGAAAGTCCTGCACTTTAATCTTCTTAGCCCCAGGGGGTCTTCTAATTATTGCAGCTTTTGCACAGGCTTATACATACTGACCTCCTCCTTCCCATTCATCTTGGGAGGCTCTTTTATGTCCATTAGCTCCTCACTGGAAATGGAAGAGCCTTCAGCTCTAAGAATAGGTGAAGTTTACCTTTTGGATCAGGGTAGGAGAACAAAGCATTCTCCAAGTTCCTTTCCAGGATTTACAAATGACCAAAGGCTCTTCTCAGCACTGCTAAAGCCACTTTAAATTGTCAGTGACATTAACCCTTTAGTTGCGCCTTATTCAGGTGCCATGAGGATCTCAAACTTGTGCTGGCTAAGAAGGACAGTGGTTATTTCCAACATGGAGGAAATCAGAGATGAAATAACTGGTTGTGGAGATTGCACTCATATATTAAGTGGCAGGAAGCTTCAAGAAAATACAAGTTTGAAGAAATATGTTACCATCTTCTGCTGGGTTAATTAACCTCTTGGTGGCTGTACTGAGAAGCAGAACTCCAGTGACCAGATGAAGTCATGCAACACCAATTGAACAATCCTTAAAAAGAAACTCCAACCAAATAAAGAAAAAAGAGGCAATGAATATAAATTCACGTAAAATACGATTTAGTTAAGATTAAGCCAACAAATCGAATGAACAACTTTCTTCACATACTTGTGTGTTTCTGACTGGAGCCTGCATTGCGGAGTCAGTGTTAAATATAACACATTAAATATTCTACCAGAGCTACCAACAAAGGATTTAAAATGTTTATATATATTCAACACTAATGTGCAGTAAAGCCAGCTACCCAGCTTGTGAATATTACCATCAATTCTTTCTTACGATTCAGGGTAAATGTTTTGTCTTCCTTTACAAGCTCTATAAAGTTGGTTGTTTCTTATTTCTGGACTTGGAACGCCAAGCAGGTCACTTGAACTCATATATCTATTTACTAATCTATCACTGGACAGAGCAATTCTCATTTATACCAACAGGTAACTTGCTCACACTGCCAAACAATGTCACTAAATTTTGAATACATTAAAATGAATATTTTAATATAAAACACAGCTTGAAAAAAATCCAAATAACTGTTTTATTGTCTGAAGCTTCTAAATTCCAAACATTATTAGTTGCTGTTGCCTAACAATTTTTTTGTGCCTGTGTTGGACATGTGGTGAAGGACTGTGTTTGGAGTGCACAAAACCAAAACATGCAAAATAAATAAAGTTATCTTAAATGTAAATGGTATGTAAATTGTTCTAACCGAGGAGGATGCTGTATGCTAGACAAAGTGGGCTGATATAGGATCATGCTCCGGCAGGGGGGTTGGACTCGATGATCTTTTGGGTCTCTTCCAACCCCTAACATCCTATGATCCTATGATCATTGAGTTCTGACAAGGGCAGCAGAGGACAGAGTTGAGAGTTTGTGGGTGAGGATTAAGGGGCAGGCTGATGTGGGTGACACTGTTGTGGGTGTCTATTACAGGCCTCTAGATCAGAGTGAGGAAGTTGATGAAGTCTTCTACAGCCAGCTGGCAGCAGCCTCACAGCTGCAGGCCCTGGTTCTCGTTGGGGATTTTAACTACCCAGATATCTGCAGGAAGACCCACTCAGCCAGCTACTCAGAGTCTAGAAGGTTCCTTAAGTGCATTGGGGACAATTTCCT
>VXBP01001441.1:0-200036 GCA_013400115.1 Rhinopomastus cyanomelas | reverse complement strand
AATTAAACCTTGCAAGAGAAGTCAAGGGCAATAAAAAGGGCCCTTTTAAATACATTGCAGGTAAAACTAAAACTAGAGGCAATGTTGGCCCCCAGCTGAATGAGGTGGGTGCCCTGAAGACAGAGGATACAGAGAAAGCAGAGATACTGAACACTTCTTTGCCTCTGTCTATACTTCTGTGGGCTGTCTTGATATCAAGCCCCAGACTGCTGAGGTCACAGAGGAAGTTGAGACAAGAGTTTTCCCTGGTTCATGAAGACTGGGTTAGGGATAAGTTGAACAAACTGGAAGTACATAAATCCATGGGCCCTGATGGCATGCATCTCCAAGTGCTAAGGGAGATGGCAGAAGTAATTGCTAAGCTACTTTCCATCATCTGTTCTAACTCACGGGAATCAGGAGAGGTGCCTGAGGACTGGAGGATAGCAAATATCACTCTGATCTTCAAAAAGGGTTAGCAACAGGATGAAGGTAACTATAGACTGGTCAGCCTCACCTCCATTCCAGGAGGAATTTGTCATGGATGCTGTCTCTAGGCACACCCAGGACAAGAGGGTCATTAGAGATAGTCAGCATGGCTTCACCAAAGGTTGAAGCCTGACCAACCCGATAGCCTTTTATGAGGATGTAACCAGGTGGATAGATGATGGCAAAGCAGTGCATGTGGTCTATCTTGACTTAAGCAAGGCATTTGACACAGTCTCCCACAAACTGAGGCAGTGCAGCCTGGATGATCGGGTAGTGAGGTGGATTGTGAACTGGCTGTAGGATAGAAGCCAGAGAGTAGTGGACCCCCTCCAAGGGTCAGTACTGGGACCAGTACTATTCAGTCTGGTCATTAATGACTCAGTTGAGGGATTAGAGTGCTCTGTCAGCCAGTTTGCTGATGACACAAAGCTGGGAGGAGTGGCCAACACCCCAGCAGGCTGTGCTGTCATCAAGCGGGAGCTGGACAGGCTGGAGAGCTGGGCAGGGAGAAATGTAATGAACTATTACAAGAGCAAGCATAGAGTCTTGCATCTGGGCAAGACCAACCTTAGGTACCAGTATAGGATGGGGACTGATCTGTTGGAGAGCAGTGTAGGAGAAAGGTACCTGGGGGTCCTGGTGGACATCAAGATGATCATGAGCCAGCAATGTGCCTTTCTGGCCACAAGGGCCAATAGCATCCTGGGGTGGATCAGAACAGGGGTCATTATCAGATTGAGAAAGGTGGTTCTCCCTCTCTATTCTGCCCTGGTGAGACCACATCTGGACTATTGTGTCCAGTTCTGGGCCCCTCAATTCAAGAAGGACATGGAGTTACTCTATTTGTGTTTACAAATATGTGGATAGTGAGTCTCAGGAGGATGGAGCCAGGCTCTTCTCAGTGTCATCAAGCGACAGGACAAGGGCCAATGGGTGTAAGCGGGAACATAGGAGGTTCCATATAAATATGAGAAGGAACTTCTTCCCAGTGAGGGTGACAGAGCACTGGAACAGGCTGCCCAGGGGGGTTGTGGAGTCTCCTTCTCTGGAAATGTTTAAAACCTGCCTGGACATGTTCTTGTGCGACTTGGTCAAGGTGATCCTGCTGTGTCAGGAGGATTGGACTAGATGATTTTTTGAGGTCCCTTCTTATCCCTGATGTTCTGTGATTCTTTCCAACTTTGGTGGCCTCATTATGCTTCCCTTCCTTGTCTCCTAGCTCATGAGGCCTGTTGTCCAGTGGAACCTGTTTGCACTGCTAAAGACTGAGGCAAAGTAGGCACTGAGCACTTCAGCCTTTGCCATATTATCTGTTACTAGGTTTCCCTCTGAATCCAAAATAGGATGAAGATTTTTCCTGGTCTTCCTTTTGTTATTAATGTAGTTATAAAAAACCCATTTTTATTATTTTTAACAGCTGTAGCTAAGTTGAGCTCTAACTGTGCTTTGGCCCTTCTGATTTTCTTTCTGCAGTTTGTGATTTCAGCTTTGTGATTTCAGACCTGCAATCACACTCTCCTTTCCTTCATTAACAGAAAGGACAGACACTTTATTTACAGATTCAAAAATCCTTAGACTTAAACCTACACTAAAATAGAATCATCAAGGCCAGGCACCCTTATAAAGAGATGACTATTTTTCAGCAGTCAAATTTCCTCAAGCTAATTCCAGCCAGTGCTCCCCAACACACAACTTTCTGTGGCAGAAAGCGAGCTCAGCACCATCTACCCCATCCTACAAGCACAGGCTCTTCTAAACTTCCTAATGTTTCTTGCTGTAAACTCAACTGCCAAAGCCACATAATACAAACCGTTACTCATCTGCTTATTTAATGAAACCACTCATCACAATATTGGGGTTTTCTGTTAGGCTCCTCTGTCTGAAAGAAAAGCCAAACTCACACCTCCAATTTAAAAAGGAAAAAAAAAAGTTAAGAGAGAAACCCTTTTCTGTGACATTTCATAGCTTAAATTTTGAACACATGTAGTAAAAAAAGTGAATCAGTCAACATTCCTTGAAGTTAATGGAAGCCTTTAAGATGCTCGTTGAGTCAACCAACCAGTTTGTTCTCATTTTGGGTCTACTCCCTTTACTCACTAACTGGAACAAATCTTTATGATACACATGGTAAGCTGTTCTAAGGAAGCATTTAAAACATAATTATTTTGCAGACCTCAATGTTAGGGATCTCAAGTTAGACACTAAAAACAACAGTCCAGAAAAAAAGAAGACTCAGCTGAGCTGGCTTCAGACAGCTATATCCTGGTCTAAGCTGGTTGTCTAGACTTCCTTCAGTCAGGTGAAAGAAACAGACAGTTTAGGATGGGAATCCTGGCATGCAAACATAACCACACTTTTGTGTTCATTGACCACACACAAAACACAATCTCTGCCTCCAGTACAGGAAAATACAAAGCAGAATCCTCAGTTCAGGCAAGACAAATCTCCCAGCCACACCCTACAGGATTCCTGTCTCCCCCCACCCCCTGGTTTACATACATTCTGTTGAAATGTTCAAGCACATAGCAGTTCTTACAGCATTGCAGCCTGGAAATTATCCAAAAAGAAAGCACTTCAGTGTATGTAATCACCGGCCTTTTGCAAAGAGTGTTGTCTTAGCTTTAGAGGGGATTTCAACTGGACAATTCCTACTTTATGAAAGGAAGAGACTTTTCCCTCTTGAACTTTAGGCTACTCGGCTAGGTTATTTCACCCATTTTTTGCCATGCTCTAGCTGGCTTGATGCTCCCTTGAAGTTCGTGTGATCCAGCACTTCTTTACAAGTCAAGGTGATTTTACATCCAAATAGCACAATGTAAGATGCAGACAACAGGTCATCTGGAAAATCTTGAAGAACTTGTACCATCAAAGTATTTTTAAATAAAGGTTTGTTTCTTTAACGTCTCCTAAATTAGCACATTTATTTACAGAAAACACTTTTCTTATAACTTGGTTAAAAGTTTGAATTTGTTCAACAGTGAATGCAGTGAAGGTTAATTTGCCTGCATTTTTTTAGATGGTCAGTTTGATGCTCTCACGTTTTCCCCATACAGAAATCACATATATGAAATTTAGAGATGAACTAAGAATGTACACATTCAACACTTCCATAGTTCCTAACCTTTCCTTAACTTGTGCAAAGGACTGAATGAAAACTACGGATAATAATCTCTCCCCTGCATAACTGACTCGTGAATTCTGCTGTGTCTGTCTTTGAAGAGAGTTGGTCTTTGCTGCCAATAAAAGCTTCTTTTTTAAAACTTACGAGTCGCTCCATTTCTCAAAATTTCTTGGAAGACTTCATTAGAAAAATAGGCTCAAATAACCTCTAAGATAATCTGTGCTACAGCACATAAAATATTAAGATGAACATTAAATTCTATAGCACCCCACTGAAATGCATAAGGGATACATTATACATGTATATACACTTAAAGACAAACAGAAGAGATTACAGACACGTTCACTTCTGCTTTTCAGGGAACGGAGCAAGAGATGGTCACTAATGCTGCTGCCAGCTGCAGACAGGCAGACACACTACTAATATTGACTGCAGACAAATATTTGCCCTCATTTGATCTTGCTATTCTTTCTTGAAGTGCACAGTGCAGTGAAATATATTTCAATAATTTCAAAGAAGTCTCACAAGCACCAGCACCATCTATCTTGCCCATTTAATGCAAGAAACAGCACATACTCCAAAAACTTGTCTACGGAGCAGACAAGTCACTTTCCACAACATTCATTTCAAACAGCCTGTTTCCTGAAGGTATTAGATTTGCAAACTAAAGGCGTACACTAAAAGCATTCTTAAGCCAGACAAGCAGTGACTTCACTCCTCCTTAAAAAAAACACCAACTAAGAAGTCATTGAGAAAGTCTGTTGAGCTCTGAGCCCAGGACCTAAGCCTGAGAAAGGTCAAGTCTGTTCTAAATGCAGAGCCTGTGATGTTCCAACAGAGTTCAGAAAACCACATCCTCTGCTCTCCCACTCCCAATATAAACCTCGGATTATTTAGATAAGCTTTTGGGGAGAAAGGTTAATGAGTCCTTATGTCAAAACCCAGTAGTAATTGGCACTATCAGATGAAATAGTTGTTATTTTTGTTGTGTTCTCCATTTTTTCCCCTCAGGAAAATCCCACCACCACCAAAAAACCAAACAAATCCCCACCAAACCTCAATCAAGACCCACCCCAAACCTTTTCAAAGAATGTTCCCTAAACATGAATCCTATGCACAGAACACTGTACAGTCCCTGCACAATCACACATCTATTTATCAGACACTGTGTTCCCACTGGACTTTTTCAAATTATAATCTAGGTGTTAGTTTGTTCTCTACTTAGGAAAGGCACAATCTTTCCTGCCTCAAAAGAGATTGCAGCTACCGAAATGAAATGATATGATAGCATTTGTAATGGGAGAGAGGAACGTGATAAATAGATGTAGTAAAAATAAATTGAATACTTATGTCTGCCTGCCTGAAATTAAGTAACAAAACAACAGTTATCAAAGTTCAGGATTCAGAGCAGTAGGTGTATTAATGACCATCACAATTTACAGACACATCCTTCACTGACCTTCTGTAATCACTCACATCTGCTGAAATAATTTGTTAAATGCCTACATCACAAACATGACAATTTTCAATTGCATCTCACCATTCCAGAGCACTACATTATGTGCCATGGTTAATGGAAAGGCATAAGATTTATTACAGTGGCCAGGGAGTCCTGAGCAACTGTATGCTTTCCTCCTCTCCGCTTAGATTACAGTGACAAGGAAATGTTTGTCGGCAGTTTGTTTTCTCTTTGCTGTTTATTTTCCATCCCCCCCCAGGAAAAGTATTCTGTGGACTGACGCAGGCAATACTGTTAAAATAAATCCAGTTGGATGTTACTGTGTTAACTGCAACGTCACAAGTACATAATGCAGCCTGTATTAGACAAGCTATCTACCAGCACACGACACAGAATCATACGTTATGGAAACTAACTGCTTGTACTTACAGTAGTTTAAGATGGAAGTTTGAAACCTCCTGCCTAGGCTTCTCTAGAAGGCTGAAAAGACAATACTACTCCTACAGCACTGGTCCAGCTACAAAATCCTGAATTTGGTACTCAATTTTTTCAGGAGAAGGCGCATAAATTGTAGTCATCAGATAAATGTCAAAAAAACTCCACAAAATAAAACTATGAAACATTTGGATGTTTTATAAAAAGCAAAAGAGACTAATTTTGATTTCACGTTAACCACTGAAAGTTAGGGAAACACTCCAGCCATGTTTGCTCAGTGCCAAAAGAAGAATGGGACCAGTGTACAGCCCTAAACATCTAACTCTTCCAGACAGAAAAGTCAAGGAAGTAGCAAACTGCTAGAAATACACAAGTTTTGTTCTGTGCTTTAATAGCAAGCTTTGGGATTAGAAGCAGTGAAGTATCAAACATTAAAATGCTTGCTCTTCCTCCTTTGCATCTTCTGATCAACACTCATCCATGAATTGTAACGTCTCATGGAGGCATTGTAATTAACACGCTTCCTTCCTTTCTGGAACCATGCTGATTTTTTAAAGGGGAGTGTGAGACATTCTTCCACTTAACAATTGAATGTAAATTGTATCATTTATTAATTATTTCAGTAGCACTTGATATTTATCTTAATTAATCTTTAAGTCAGACACGAACATTGGGGAGTAACAGCAGGACATCAGAAGCAGCAGAAGTTGGGGGTTTTTTTGCTTGAGAGCATTTTTAATGAAAAAGGAGATAACACTTTTTTTTAGTGTATGATAAATAAACTTCCATTAAATTAAACCACATACAAGGGATGTTTCCAAACAAAAGAGAAAGCTTCCGAATGCAAAACCTGCACCAGCTGGCTAAGAGATAAAAGTCATTAGCCCCACCACCATAGCTTCCCTGCAGAGTTGTGATGGGATTGGCAGTCTCTTCTGGAACAGGAGTAGGAAACTTTATTAGATTTCTGCTTCCTCAGGATGGGGCTAACAGTAATGAGAAAAAACCCCAGCCTCTCCATGATGCCCAGCAAGCTTCCTAGCTATGTGTCTTCATATAGGCAAAGCACTTTCTTCGCCTCACCTTCTCCATAAACAAGGAATAACCCATGCACAAATGTCCCAAGAGGACTCTGGTTTTTGAACTAGTCCTGAACAGACAGAGCTCAGGCTTGTATGCAGAACTCCAGCTAAAACACCCCCAGCACAAGGAAATCTGTGCTAAAGACCAGCCAGCAGTCCTTTCTGAGCCTGCTAGCTGACTGGTGTGACAAGCAGATGGCAGCATTCTAGGAGCTTCTCTCTCCACCTGACATCACACGCTGCTGCATCATCCTCCTTGTCTATCCCAGGAACCATGAACTACAGACTTCCAGGCTCAGCTGAAGTTCAGAAACCTGACCTTTTATTCTGCTGATTCTTTTACTACAACTGCAAAAACAGGAATGACTGTGTCCCATTACAACATGGGGCGTAAGGTGCTCAAGTTTTGATTTAATTATAACAGTGCCAAATTATTCTTTACCAAGATGCTATCTATGAGTTTTACACTAACACTGGCCAACGTTAAGTGCTTTATTTGTCTGCATTAGGCTTCTACAGACACCACAAGTATATCAACTGGAGGGTTATATTTCTGGGAAAACAGGACCTCTTTTCTTAAAGAAATCTGAATCAGATTACAATTGCAGACAGGCTTGTCTAAAAATAGTGTATTTTTTCAATGTTTTGGGTCTTTTAAGATAACAATAAATCTGCTTAATTATTTTGGCTGCCTGTGACCCTTAATAAATCAATGTTGCATTTCATTTTCCTCCATCCATCAAATTGTAGCCGCAACGGGCAGAAGAAAAGCCAAAAAAAAATTGGTGTGACTGTGGTGCCAGGATCATTCAGGTTCACGCTTGGCCCACAACACAGACAGGATCAGCTTTGCATTTGCTTGGAACACTGGTTCACAGGCAGGGTGCTCAGCACTTCAGTTGCCCACTCACTACTCCTCATTTCTTTCCCTGTGCCCACACACTGCTATGCCCAAATCTAAAAGCAAGACAAGATAGGCACAAAGTCCTTACACAGCTTTCCTTTCAGTTGTACTAAGGGCAACCACTCTCTGGAAGATTTCTTACACCGTTTGCTGCCATCACAATGTTAAACAACAATTCAACATAACAAAACAGTAGTAATTTTAAAGGCACAAGTTCATTGCAGTCTCTCAGAACGTCTTTGGTTGGCAGAGATCTTTAAGATCATCTAGCCCAATGTGCAGCCCATGCTGCCAGGTCTACTACATACATGTGCCTTTCAAATACCTTGAGGGGTGGTGATTTTGAGTAGCCTATTCCAATGTTTGATAATCTGAAGGAATTCTTCCTATCATCTGGGGTAAACCTCCCTTGGTGCTGCTTGCCACCAGGGAGATGAGGCTGTCCCCCTCCTCGCTCCAACATCCTGTAAGCTAGTTGTAGAGAGCAATAAGGTCTACCCCCAGCCTCTTTACGCCAAGCAACCCCAGGTTCTTCACGCCTCACAGGAGCGCTGTTGCCCTTCTCTGGACATGCTCCAGCACTTTGGCATTCTTCTTGTACTGAGGGACCCAGAACTGAACACGACAGTTGAAGTGCAGCCTCACCAGTGCTGAGTACAGAGAGACAATCACTTCTCTACTCCTGCTGGCTACTCTATTTCTATTGATACAAGCCAGGATGCCACCGGCCTTCTTGGTCACTTGAACACACTGCTGGCCCTTATTCAGTCAACTAAACAATAAATTCTGACTGTGCTTTCACTCAGGATAAAATTTCTCCTGCCTAGTTGTTTTCACCGACTCGAAATGAACACAGTTAACTAGATAATTGGAAATTTGTATACATGAAGTAAAACCCACATTCCTTGCTAATATTCACAGCACGTCCATAAGAAAAGTGTCTCATTCTATTCACCCTATCAGCTAAGATAGAAGAAAATCTCCTCTCTTGTCAGAGACAGGCTGAGATGGCTGATCTTTCAAACATTTTTTGATGATGACAACCTGCAAGTCTCCTCACAGCTGAGCCTTGAAGCTCTCTAGATACTGCAGAGCTGCCCTGTATTTGTTACCCTTTGATTAAGAGCAGCAGTTCTTCCAGGCTCAACACAAAAAAGTCTAGGTGTTTTTTAACTCTGCTATCACTCTCAGCTGGGAACTCCATGGCATGCTAGTTGACTGTCCTTGTTTCCTGGCTCTCACCCTAATGGTACCTTTTGGGTTTGGGGCAGTAGTTTCATTTTATACAGCTTCAAATATTAAATGTTTCCATGACCTGCACAGATTATCCCTCAGAAGAGCCTCTTCAAAGGGGACACAATCTAAGATTAACATGAAGATTTTCCCATCTTTCTTACACAGCATGGAAGTTTAAAGTAATTGGAGAGACATGATTAAACCTCGCACAGGTTGCTCAGCAAATCCCACCTCTTCTAATCAGTGCATGGAGGATGACACCAGAGAAAGAAGCTGTTTTGAAGAACCAGGCAGAAGAAATGCTACTCTGAAGGTCACAGTGCAGATAACAAGCTAGAGAGCACAAACATAAGTTTTCATAATGGTTTTCTGAATCTGGTCAGTCCGAGTGAATGTCATCGTTTCCCTTTTTTATATGCTTGCTGCTTTGCACATTTCAGTGAATCTCCACGTACAATATCATATGCAGACAATATCATGGGAATTAAAGCTCTTTGAAAGCCTATGCCCTGAATTCAATTAACAATATCAAGAATCCAGTAGTTTGCAACAAGTCCAAAATACATAATAGGATTACTGCAGAGTTTACTGATTAATGAAGTCCTATCCAAATACCTTCTTTTTTTGCTTTATCCTTCTCTAGAGGAGATTACAATAACCTGTCAGGTCTTTACTTTGAAGTCAAGCTTAGTGCAGTATATAAAGTGGTGCTTATTTTGGGCGCAGAAGACACACACCAGTGGGATCATAGAATCATTAGGGACTGGAAGGGACTTCAAAAGATCATCTAGTCCAATCCCCCTGACACAGCAGGATCACCCAGAACAAGTCACACAGGAACACATTCAGGCAGGTCTTAAAAATCTCCAGTAAGGAGATTCCACAACTCCCCTGGGCAGCCTGGAATGTGTTCCGTCACCCTCACTGGGAAGAAGTTCCTTCTCATATGCGTGTGGAACCTCCTACAACCACTGCCCTTTGTCCTATCACTAGATGACATTGAGAAGAACCTGGCTCCATCCTCCCGACACCCAGCCTTCAAATATTTGTAGACATTAAGGAGGTCACCCCTCAGTCTCCTCTTCTTCAAGGTAAAGAAACCCAGCTCTCTCAGCCTTTCCTCATGAGGGAGGTGTTCCACTTCCTTCATCATCCTCATTGCTCTATGCTGGACTCCCTCCAGCAGCTCTGTGTCCTTCTTGAACTGAGGGGCCCAGAACTGGACACAATACTCCAGATGTGGTTTCACCAGGGTGGAGTAGAGGAGTAGAAAAACCTCTCTCAGTTTGCTAACCAACCCAATTCTGATCCACCCCAGGATGCTGTTGGCCCTCTTGGCCACAATAGCACACTGCTGGGTCATGGTCATCCTGCTGTCCATCAGGACCCACAAGACCCTTTCTCCTACACTGCTCCCCAACAGGTCAGTCCCCAACCTATACTGGTACCTGGGGATGTCCACTCTCTACTCATGCTCATTAGATAGCAGCACTACTTCCACTGAAACTATATTCTAGTTGCAACAGCAGCTATGTTGCCAAAAGCAGCAAGATTTGTACACACTCATCAGCATCTACAGTGTTGTCTCCGATTGGTGCCACCAACTCCACACAACATTCAGTATGAGCCACCCATGGGCCAGACCTTGGAATAAGGTGAGCACTGTCACAACATTCCACCACCTGAGTGATCATGCTTTGTGCTCAGATGAGGTGCAGATATTTCAGAATCCACTGTCTTCAGAGATAGCCCTAGAGGATTTATCAGGAGTCTTGTCAGTACCAGCAGCAGTGACTGCACCTTAAAGCCTCTCCAGAACCATAACGTTAGTTCATCTTGGAAGGATCTATGTCACTCAAAAGCATAGTGACAAACAAGAATCATGAATAGCTGAGGAATTTTTCTGGCGTGTCTACAGGTTAAAATAGACAAAGTTATTCTAAATTCTGTTCATAAACATTATGTGTTTTTATTGTCTCTTGCATCTCACAACACATTCTCTAATCAGAAATGTAGGGTGGGGAAATAAAATTCAGTGCTCTGCTACTACATAAGAGTTCCTTCCAAACCTGAAATTATGACTCCCCAAACTACAAGCAATCAGTTCCAGACACAAAACCTCAGAGCAGTGAGGCTACTTATCAAGTTGGAGAAGTATAGAGCTGAGCTCGAGAGAAACAAATTGCAAAAAGCTGCTCCAGGAATTAGCTGAAGAAAACTGAACTGCATCTAGTACAGACCTGATCTGTGCTAAAATACAGCCTGGGCCATAAAACATCCATAGCCAGGCCCAGATCTACTGCAGATGCAAACGGTCTGTTTTTAGCTTAGGGAAGTCAACTTTTCCATCTTCTTTGTAGCACCCTAGCTTCAAGGATGTTCCTACCTATGTGAAGAGATGGGCTATGCAGACTATATGGTCAGATGTGTTTAGTGTTTCTAGGAGCTTTCCAGGGGGTCAGGTGCCATATAATTTTCTGTTTGGTGTATGGGATAGTCAGCCTTTTTCTGGTAGAAATCTCCTCTTAACTTTGACTCACTGGAGGAAAATTGAGCTCTTTGGCTCAAAAGCATTTGTAAAGCTCCACAGCACTAGCCACACTAGAAGGGGCACAAAGCTTTGATGTAATTACTACCAGTAGGTGGTATGCATTAACTCCTATTGTCAAACCAGCAGGTTATGCAGCAGCTTTGGAAACAACCAAGCGCTCAAGAACTGAGTGTGAAAGAAAAGAAGCTTTCAAAAAAATCATTAACAAATCTTATGCCTTCGTAATATATTGCCATTATGAGCAGGCATTCATGCTGGGAACAATTAGCAACATACCTCAACATTATTGAATGTCAATGAAGTCAAGAATACTCTTCATGAAAGAACAATACAAAGGAGGTGGCCAAGTTGTATTTAAAAGGGGCAATTTTGGGTAATTGTAGCAAAAATGCCAGCTATAAATAGGATGGCTTGTAGTTCTCATTAACAATTGTACCATGAAATACAATGGTACAAATCTGGTTTGCATCTGGTTTCTTCAAAACCAGGAACCACACAGAGTGCATCAACGTTTCTCTAAAGATAGGGTGTTTGCTGGCCACTCAGAAAGACTTCTCAAACCTGGTATGTTGCTAGTCTAATTTAGATCTCTGGTGAATTGATTTTTTGAGTTCTAATACCCACAAAAATTTTCCGAGAGGAATAGTAACATAAAGCATACGTCTAAAAGTGCTAACACAAAAGCAAAACGTACATCTCATTGCTGTAGAGGCAGATGAGCAGATGTAGTCTGCTCTGTTCATGTACAGCAACAAAAACCACTAAAACCAAACACTGTCGTTTAGACTGTTGTTCCCCTACTGGTAGCAATTAAGTTTTATTCCGAAGTAAGCATGAGCGATCATTACTTACCAAAGTTGCCTATGACAGTGTCTCAACAGCAGTTTAGTGGATTTGTTTTCTCCCATAACACCATACTTCTGGTTTTGTTTAATGAAACTGGCTGAAGACTTACTCTTTAAACAAAACTGCAAGATGTTGAAATACGAATACATAAAACCCAAATCTATAGCAACTTTAATACCTCTAATATCTGCCCAAGATAATTATTTTAGGCTGAGTCTGAGGAGGAGCCAGACACTTTAAATCATATCTTCTGATATCTAAACGTCTGCTGCTATAGTTTAGCTGGCTGACCTAAACTGAGACAAAAACAGTTCCAAGCAATAGGCTAACTCTTGTGTGAAGAAGGAATGTTTTTAACCAAGTACAAGAGGCAAAAGGTTCAGTATGTTTTTTTTTGTACACTTAGAGCAGAAGCAGGATGACAGGCTAGTATTACAACAAGATGAAGAACTTTCCAGTCCATTAGTAACTAAGGAGTCTGTTAAACAACATCTACAAGAAACAAACCCTCTTAAAATTAGTACGTTTAGGCAACTCACAGTAAATACTTGAAATATATCTGTAGACGACTTCTCTAGCCTACCTGTATCCAAATGTAATACAATTTGTGTCCCGAGTATATAAGTACCCAGCTGTAGAAAGCTGGTACCCTGGATGTAAGCACACAACCTGCACTAAACAAAATTAATACTCCCAGGTGAATTTTAGTCCTGAACAAAGTAATAAGATGATGTCAATAAATAAAGGTTTAAATAATTAGTACTTAGCTATAATCCTGCCACAGGTCCACTGTGTTGACCTAGTGAGGAGGAAAACAAAACAAAAAAAATAGTCCTGGTTTCATTGTGATTTTTACAACTAGATTTAAACTGAATTATCTTTACTTTCATATAACATTTGAATTAGGGTCCCATTATGTTCTGATCAGCACTCCTTATATTCTTAATTAAAATCTAAATATACTTAAATATTTGATTTTAAGACTTAAAAAAAACCTTTGAAGAAGCAGAAATTTGTGCTCAGAAGATCTACGAACTGAATTAATAAACAGTTTTTAGCAGAAGACTTAAGCATTTAAAATCTCTTGAGATTATCCAAGAGGTCAACCTTATGCTACCAAACACTGTAAATACTTTGACAGGGAAAAGTTACCAGGTACTGAACTGATCTTTAAACAAAGGCTTTTTTCACTCTGCCAGGCAGCACAGCCCCACCAGGAAAGGATCCATAGGGTGCCAGGAGTCTGGTGCCCAGACATTAGGATCTTGCGGGGCAGGGTGATGGAGGTAAAGTGAGGGCTGTTTCTCAGAGCAGCCCCAGCCCACTCTCAGGGCCCCACAGGCCTCCTCACAGCTGGGTCACATCAGCCACACTCCTGCACCCAGGACGCAGCTGCTGAAGGTTTGCACTCCAGGCATCTGCTTGCCAGCTCCAGGATGTTCTCTCATGTGAGCAGCAAGGTGGGGAGAGGGTATGAAACACAGATTGGGGGAGCAGGAGGAGCTCAAAACCAACCCTGCTTTAAAACACTCTACAGACCTGAATTAACATGACAGTGAGATGCACTCAAACCTCTCCTAACAGTTGACGCTAGAGCCACAGTGGGTCAGCTGTGAACTGAAGTGACACCATTGTTTTTAAACTGTAAAGGGGATTTATTTACTTGCACCAGCTAACCAGCCAAGATTTCCATTTCTGGCCATCTCAAAAGCTCTGCAGAAAGCCTTTCTGGAAGATATGAATAGCTCACTCTCACTAAAGCTAAACTTAACACAAGTCATGGGGCCTAACAGGAGCAGATAAACAGTGTCAAACTGAGGGGACTACATCATGATTTATAAACTATATAGGGATTAGACTATACAAACCAAAGGACCCTTTCTGTTTTACATGCCCTGAAGTTCCGAAAGCTCTCATAGAACCTATACTTAAACAATTGATTTTGACAGAAATGGAAGCCACTCTGAGAACAAGAGGAAAAATATCACTGGCTTAAGACAGACTGTGCTTTATACACTTTTAGATGCTTCCTACTGATTTATAAAGCCTTAATCTTGCAAACCCATTGTAAAAGCAGAAAAAAACAAACTTTAGTTAAACAAACAAATTAGGACATCTTAATCACTAAAAATTGGAAAGCCTAAATAATGCATATTAACTCATGCCTTTAAAAAAATGAAGGAGAAGCCCAAGTGGTGGTATTCCAACACTCACTTAACATATCACGATTACTCACTGAAAATGCTACATCAACAGGTACTCATCCATAATACATGACATTAAAATATTTATATTGATTCATACTCTATTAAACATATTGGCATGGATTAGCACGGGCACTCACACACAAAGGAGATACACAGAGAGAGCACAGAACCTTATCCTCATTATCCTTAAGGTGGTAAAGTTCAGGGGTCATCCTTCAAAACTTAAAAAGGAGCCCAGCAGAACTGCATGTCCTTGATGTTTTGGGGAATGAGGAGACATATAAGCAGGAATAAACCTGTGAGTTGACTTCATGCACTCATTTTTGCAACTCTCACAAACCTGCCCCCCTGGTTTGTTGTCCCCCATATTATTCCATATAGTTATGTGTATACACATTTGCGTAAAAATAGTAGCATATGACTGGTATTCACATCAGTTTGGAAGGTAGCCAAGACTTAACTGTGAACTAAAAGCTGTTGGTACACCATTTGCTCAGGGTACAGGTACTGCTAGAAAGCACAGATTAGAAACCATTTATCTGCCTTTCTAACATCAGCAACATTACAATCACAAATCCAAGTGCTATACACATGTATCACAAGAGAGATGGCATTTGTGGAGACTCAAAGGATAAATGAGTTCCTAAGTTTAATTCTTCCCCTTAAAGGAAGCAGAGTATGTGTCTTCACTCCTAAACTGTGCTGATATTTCAGCCTTACTTATGTGTTCCCCTTGATGCTAAACAAATTCTGCAGGAATCTCATGAGACCATATTGTCCTCATTGTACTTGCTCGTAAGAGCTTGGCAAATACGAAACTGGATTAATGAACATACAAAGGGGATGAAGCATTAAGAACTGCTAAAACAAGGCCTTTTGCAAGACAACTTAATGCATATGACTTTCTGGATATGTAAAGCAATTTCCCACAGCTTATCCAGTTCTGGATTTCCATACAGGACACACGTACACTTTGTACAACACAGGTTGTACAAAGGTTGTAACTCCTGGTTAACATCTTCACTGACGTGCACCTAACTATACATTATATCTCTTTGAAGAAGTAGAAAAGTCTGAGCCAAAAAGGTTAAGCACAAAACCATTCTGCTATGAGAATGTCTCTAAACCATAAGCTCACTGTTGTCTGACAGATTTGGGGGTTCTTGTGCCAAAGACAGTAACCCTGGCAAGCTCCATTGCTGTAAGAGCACAGAAACAAAGCCAAGGTTAATAGAAATTATTAAATTGAGCATTTAACATACCCTCTAGTGGTTTTGTTTGCTTTTTTTTTCAAATGGGGATGGAGAAAGCTTTTTTGATACTTTTGCTGTTTCCCCCGTATTTATTCTTGGATTAGTTTTGTCCTTTTATTATTATTGTTAAGTGTGGCTATTTCCAGAAAACAAACTTCATTGTTTGCACTACAGAGCTGAGCTATGCATTCACAACAAAACAATAGCACAGAAACAGTGGAACAATGGACTTGATTGATTGATCTGCATGCCTGCATGGACCAATCTTACTGCATGTTTGCAAACAGGCTTTTTCACATAACTGGAAGGAGATCACAGTTCCTGAAGAGACACGAGAACTCAGCACAAAGGAAAAGCAGGATCATAGCATGGAAGATGTGAACATACCTTTTCATAATTTGAAGAGCAAGAGCAAACCATCAAACTAAATGTTAGATGTGCTACTAAACTGCAGCTGCAAAGTTTAGTAGCACAAGCCTCGATGAGAGAAAATTGGCATCTGCCAGACAAGACATTAAATAGAAAAGTTTGAAACCAACCTGTGTTGTTCTCAAAGGTTAGAAGATTTGAAATAGCTTTTCTTTCTCATTCAGCAGCTTCTGCCTTTCTTCAGGAAAGGTTCTTTATATCACCTTGAAGTGAAGCTCTGTGTTTCTCTTCAGCTTCTTACTCTCTAGTATTCTATCCACTCTTTGCTTTCTCCATACCATCCTTTCTATGCATCAGCATCTCACAAAAACTTCTCTCACCTGTGCAAGCTCAATCATTCTCTGGGGAGGAGCAATCTTCTGCTATTCAAAGGCTTGCTGCTGACCTTGGATACAGAATAAGATCAATCAACAGCTCTTCTCTCCTGCATACCCTCATTTGAAAAAACATCCTCACCTGCCAAAGATTGATAGCATCACTAAACAGTTCTGCAACCCAGAGAAGAAAGGAAGAGCTCTAGAGATGAAGGCAATCACTAATACTTTTGTGACCTTTCACGGGCAGTGAATTTGAGAAATAAAATAAAAAAACACCTAGAGAAGGCATGTAAAAAATTTCCACGAGTAAAACCCTGACAAGTTTCTGTAACAACCAAGGAGTTCAATTAGCATATGCTCACACTTCAGCAGGAACCATTAATACTTGACTACGCTTAAAAATGACTGTAGTTTCAGACAGCAGACTTCAGTTCCACAAATCATTACTCAACACTCTATGGGTGGTATAAAGCATGGTAGAAATTAGCACAGCTCTTAAAATTACGTATCTGCCGTATGCATGCGTGTACACACACATTCAGGCACTGGAATGACTACTGCTCTTAGCAGTAACCGACAAAAGATCTAGAAGAACCTCCAGACTGGCCCATGAGCATTGAAAAATATACGAGTGGAAGATACTTCACTTTTTTGACTCTGAAACAACAGTCCTGGTTTATCCCTTTATTAGAAACAGGACATTCTCACCTGGACTGCCTTAATCATCATGAAGCTTTAAACAAATCCATTTGCCCTCAGTGCACTCGTGACGGAAGGGAAGATCTCTGGCCTTAACTTTAGCACTTGAGCACGTATTTTAACTACAGTCTATTAAACAAACAAGCAGTTTAAGATCAAGTGATAAAACCTGAGGAGCTTCATCAGGATTCTGAGGTTAGGGTCAATTTAAGGCACAGATTTAACAGGCCAGCACCTGCTGAAGACCCTCCTGTGATTGTATAATGTTCATGGCTTTTAAATAATAAATTTAATTTGTTCTCCAATTCATATCCCTGTCTAATTCTATATGCTTGAGAGTTAACAAGGAACTGATGACCTGTGAGGAGTCACCTCTTTCAGGTACAGCTTCTGAAGTCTTAAGCTGATCTTGTAGTCATTACTTTTGTCACAAAATTAAGTGCTTTTGGAAAATGCGCTTTACTACGAAGACAGGGGAATTGGGCTAGATGATCTTTTCCAATCCCTAATGCTCTGTGATTCTATGACAGTTTAGATTCTGTAGTCACAGACCAAAGCAATGTGACAACATTAAATTGCCATGGCAGAAGTTAAGAATTGAAGTGCAGGTGCAAGTAGGAGAAAGAAACAAAAATTGCCTTTACTTCCCCAGTGTAACTCCTTGTCTCTGCAAGTTGTCTCTGTTTAATCACCCAACAAATACCTCTGTGCTACGGCAATTTTCACTCTCCAGAGCTAGGATACACGGAGCAATGCAGGCTGGACTCAGCTGCATGTGGCATCAGCAACATGTCAACACAGTTCTAAATGCGGAATTGTTTGCAGATTGGAGCAGAAGTAACAGTTTTGATTTTTCAAACTGAGACTGCCTACAGTTCTGGAAGTCAATAAAAAAATGTTTGACTTGTAAACCGAGCAGATTTCGCCTGTAAGTCACTGAGAAAAAATGTATGTAGTGCTCCCAGCATGTCAGCTTGATAGGGTCACTTTGTTTTTCTGACCACAATTCTACACTAAAACTAACCTTTCAGCAGCTGCTCCGTTTTGGTCATCAATCCTGACTTAAACAGTAACAGCATGAGGCTCTTGATAGCACTTGTAAGCGATGATCTTCCGACACACAAAATGGTCACAAAAAATCTCAGCGTGATTCAGACAGGGAGAAGATGTCCCTGTTGACCTAACACAGATCACTGGAGAAATACTTGTATTTGTTTTTTGTTTAACAAACAGAGGTTTATGAATTGTTTTCTAAACCAAGTGAAGGATGTGAAAGAAAAAAGCCTACTCTTGCTCTGATGAAATCTGAACATCAATTTTGTAATAAAGCAGAAGATCTCTGACTTTTAACCATATATACTAAGGAAGCACAGCCCTGTATTTTATAAGCTGCAATAGACCTGACATGCAGATTCTGAACAACCAGTATTCAGGGCTGCAGCAGCGTGATGCAGAAGACATTGCTGAGGCGAGTCTGGATCAGAGTTGTGTGCCCAGCAGAGCCATGGCCAAGCTTCTTCAGCAATGGAGCAGCATCCTGAGTAACACCATTCCTGTCTGCCCAATATACCAAAATATTCAGTAATAGTCTTATGACTCCAAGCACATTAAGGACACGATATGAAGGTTCTAAGGGACCTTGGCTGTTTCCATGTGAACAAAAACGTGATTCAACATTATTTTCCTTAGGAAGGAATTTAGACCTGTAAAACTGGGGCAGATTACTTATTCAGATTATTTTGTGAAAACAAACTGACAGAACTAATCATATGGAAACAGCAGCAACTGCACTTTTTCTGTCTAATAGGTAACGTTGCATCAACTATTTCTAAACTTAGGTGCTCCGTGGTGCTCTCAGGTAAAAAGCCACTTTTGCTAATTGTGATGCACAGTAAGCAGTAAGTTTCATTCCTCGTGACTTCATAATTTCCACCAACATCATTATTGGTTTATCAGGATGCTTAAAGGAAAATTGAATGTTCAAATGCAAATGCATTAGGATGTGCCATCTGTGCTCCAGAGCTGTTCTCACCATCCTGTAATAAGCTCCTGCAGTCACAACAGTCTTTGCTTACCAAATTCAGAGCATGCCACTCTGCTCTCCAGTTACATTGAAAACATTTGAGGTTTTAAAGGAAGCAGCAACACTGACATGCAGTTCATCACATTGAAGGACTACCAATGCTCTCCTACGTCATTGCCCTCTGGGCAAGTATGGATTCAGAGACACAACCAGGCCACAAAATGGAAACAGGACACAAAGTCTTCAAAGATGTAACCAGTTCTTATGCAGCTTTCAAATTCAAAATTCACCACCACATTTTGCCACAAAAACTTGTCCCCCACATAACACGGTAAAATAAATGTCCTTTCACTTGTTTGGCTTGCCTTCTCTTTCAAGTACATCCTGTTTGGTTCCTGACTTGCAGCACTAGCTCTATCAGAAACAAAGAGATTCTTCCCACCCCACACATTGAACTATCATCACTATATCAATGGTTCTGAGCAATGACAGTCTTCCATACACTAATTAAAACTTCTTATAGAACCTGTGTTAATTAAAAAGCCCCAAAAAGTATGAAATCAACTGGCTGTAACTGTGTGTTTACATGATTCAAATACCTGCTGATGAACAGGTTTCTCTTCTTTCCTCTCTTGCTTCTTTCAAGAGACAGTCAACAGCTCCGAGCATGTGTGGCAGGGGGATTGGACTAGATGATCTTTCAGGGTCCCTTCCAATCCCTAATGATTCTATAATTGTATGATTCTGTGAAATATCTGCAACAATTCAAGATTCAGATGTAAATCTGAGGTATGTTTTTATCTTGCAATCATGAGCCCCACTAGTGTCTCTGCAAAATGTTCTGTTATGGAAAATGTCTGGGGCTTGTTTCTGTTCCTGAATATCACAACCTTATAGCTACATTTTGAATTGTTTTTCACTGCTCACTAAATGCATGAAAATAAAGTAATTTATAAAATTCTCATGAAAGTCTATGTGCAACAAAGTCCAAAGAATGTTTCAGTATTAACTTTACACATCCCCTCAAGAAAAAAAAAAAACCACAACCCAACCCAAAAAGTTTTCTGTGAACACACTGGTTTCCACTTTTCCTTTCTTAGCCAAAGAGATGCAAGACCTCCTGTGCTGTACTAAAACATAAGTGGTTTTCAGTACATTAGAACTCTGTAACTATTAATGAAAACAGGTCCTTTAGATCTTAACAAGATACACTTTAATATGGCACTATCAAGTCAATTTTGAGTTAGACCAGATCCTATTAGGTTTCAGACCAAGAAAAATATTCCATGGTTTTTGTTTCAATTCCAATGGAAATGCTTCTAAATCAGTAACTCTAACCCTGAAACGCTTCCCTCTGCTGCACCAAGGAAAACAAAATACCTAGTGAGAACTTGAAAGTAGTGCTGGCTGTGCTAAACAATTTCCATTGCCCAAACAGCAAAAAATCCTAAATGTACATAAACAATGTAATTATTAATAGTAATTCAGATAATAAAAATCACTTTGGAATCTTAGCCTTTATCTACATGTCAAACACAACCAAAATACTTGTTACCAATTTTATCTGCAGTGGAACTGTATGTCTGAGCCTGTATGTTAGACTATAAGCATCTCATTCTGTTGAAGCTATGTTTAACAAAACACTCAGTAGCAATGGAAATACAATGCATTTAATTAGAAAAATTGACCATAGCAATGTCAACCAAATTGTAGACTCTGGTGTCAGAAGGCTTTTAAAAAAAACTCTTGGGGTCTGAACTGCTAGTTTTCCAAGGGCAATACTACTGAGAGCTGCTGGATTGTTCTAACCAGAATGACACACTACAGGGCACTAATCAGTATCTGTAGTTATACTCTACTCATATACTTTCTGGGATGATCTTACAGGTACTCATGACTTCTAGAGAGTGTAAGCAAAAGCATATATCTATATTATGGCTTGACAGTTCTGACTGACAGGTCTGGAGTTCTCATACAAAGCACCTCTTGCAGTAACAGAAAAGAATGTCCAAGACCTTTTAAAGACAGTTTTAATTACTGCAATAGGAATGAACTTTGAAATGCATTCAATGAAGCTAACCATCAAATTAAAAAAATTTCTACACTCTGAGCATTTATACTAAGGCAAATATTACCACTTCTCTTTGGACAGTCTTGCAGTTTTAGAATTTCAGGTACCATGCTATTGCCTGAAAAAAGAAAGTGAAATTAGCTATTCTGTAGACCAATTCATTATCATTTCTCTACAGTTTAGAAGTAAAGAGCAGAAAGCTCTCCTATTACACGATACAATTCCATGCACAGGCATTGCATTGCAAAAATAGATTCCTAAAAGAAGTCTGAAATGTAACTGTAATCAGGTCAGCTTGTTCCTGTACTGTATCAGAGCACTGTATAATATTCTGTCACCTTTGTCTATCAAAACACCTTTTGAAAAACACATCATTTACCATTATACAATAGCTGAAGCACTCTGCCTTGTTGACCCTCATGATGTTTACTCAGGCCCACCACTCCAGCTTGTCCAGGACAAGCTAACCACCACCCTCTGTGGTTATTGTGGTTATGGCTAACCAATGTGTTATCCATCAAAACAGTCCATTAATCAAATCCATATCCTTCCCATTTAGAGAGAAGGATGTTTCCTGCATTGTTTAGACTGATGTTTAGCACATCAGCTTTGGAGACTGAACATTTTCCATTGTTCATAACAAGAAGTTATGAACAAATGTGGACTATTTTGATTTTTCACTTCATCCCTCTAATACATGTAGGACATAGTACAACTTCAGCTTGAAAGCACTATGAACTTCATGGTACTAATCTGGCAGAAATTAGGACTTTAGTAATTGCTTACGTATGTTGTGACCTAATAAAAACATAAAAATATATTAGTATGAAGTGCAATACAACACACAAACAGTGAAACACATATAAGGCAGGCAAATATTTTTAAATATATTACATATATAATAAGAAAATACAAAACTATTTAAAGAATTGTGTTCTTTCTTCTCACATCCCATAGTAACACAAGTCATGGATTTACAGAGAGATAAGCCTCACTGGGGAAATAAAAAAATCCATTCTCTGCCTCATATATACTGTTCAAACACACAGTTTTTGTAGAACGTATCTACAATCAAAACATGGAGGAGATGTGATTTTTGAGAGTTGGAAGAATTGCAGATGGCAAGGAAGATGCTCAGCTGGAGGATTTCTTCATCTCTAAAATGATGAAAGCAACCTCCAGCCTCTTCTGATTATTGAAAGAGCTGACATTAAACTTGAAGGGTTCCAGGCAGAGGGTAGGACATCATAACTCAACACTAACATCTGAAGCATCATGCAGAAAGACCTTACTTCCATTACAGATCAACATTTCTCACATTTACTCGAGATAAGAACATGCATCAGCATTTTACTGCAGACAGATTAAAATGCTGCAAATTCAAACGCTGGTTTATCTCCCTGTCACTTATTTGAGAAACCTCAGTAGGACTTTCATCGTGATGTAGACTGAACATCAATGACCACTAAAAAGCACATGCCATCACAGCAGATACAGGGAAGTTAGACATCATTTCCAGCTGTAAGCTCCAGTAATGACTGGCTCCCCAATCAGTGTCAAAGTTCATTATAGTCTGATTTTCCTGCTACATTGCAACGGAAAGCTTGTAATCTGATGCTGTGCTTTTATCGTTAGTTTCCAGAGCTCTATTTCTTTCACATATTTTGGGAAAAAATACATCAGTTGCAGTTCTTGCAGTTCTTGTATTTGGGACACTTGCTTCTACATTGTGGGAAAAGTAATATAAATGCAGTATTTTCTAATGCGCTGAATCCTCTTCTCACCAAAACCCCTTTCTTTTTCCTAAAGAATTAAAAAAACCCCACCCAAACAACACTAATTAAACAAAACAGTGAATATCTTTTCCCACTTATCTCCTTAAAGTAGTCAAATCTTAATTGCTTCTAGGATGAAAATCCATGGTTGGTTTGGTTTTTTCCCTCTGGTTGATGGAAAGGGTGTAAGTGCTTTTTCACACTGTATTTTTCTGAATCTGATTTTTTTTGGCAGCTCACTAATTGGAGTTCTTTTGGGTTTTTTCCCACATGAATACCCTAACAGGCAGAACAACAGAAAACATGAAGGTACATGATGCTAGTCTTGTACGTTCTTCTAGCCAGAACACTCAAATATCTGTTAGTGGAATTGCCCTTTGAAAATCAACAGCGTCAACCTGAGGGTTTTTAATAAACCCTCTGGTGCTTAGGTCTGGATTCATTAATAAAACCAAGATGGATTTTATGCAGTTATGCCTTTGAATGAGAATTTGAAGGAAAGATGTCCGCTGTTGAATACTTCTTCACAGTTTCTCCATAAAACAAAAACATTTGAATGCTTATTTTTTGCCGTAGTCTGCAAGCACAATCAATGGCAACAACTCTAAGAAATCAAGCAGAGCACAAGAACCAGAAACAGTTTATAAATAACAATTTTCTTTGGCTGAATTCACATCAAATCAGAGATGAAATTGAAGTGAAGAAGAAAGAAAATCAATACACCAAATAATCTGATGGCAAAGGTTATTCTTGCTCCTTACAATGTTTTTTACTGTGGATTTTTTTAAAATCTTCTTGTGTAAATAGATCAGAGACAGAGAATAAAAACTCTTCTTATCCCCTAAAAGAGTTGCAATCACCTGGGATGCAGAACACTAAATTTTAAACTCCTGTTTTGATCCAGGACAGGGATCTCAGTTTTTTGAATCTTAAACAAATACTCCTCAATTACAAGATTCTTTAATTACTGCAGGATGATGCTCCCTTTCTTACTCTAAAAAGCATATCTTGAAAGTAACTATTTTGCTTCCAGTACCGAAAGAGGAGAAATACTGTGAACACTGGGAATTGTTTCACCAAGCAACATTGCTTTAAGTTCAGATCCCTTACAAAGAATTCAGATTTTATTTTACTTCTGCTGAGATTATTAATTCCCTCCTTCTTCCTCACACTAAGTTTGTTACTGTAAATTACAGAAATTAATTTCCAGTACAGTATATAGTTAAAGATGCTTTCTGTGTACTCTTGTGGCCAAGAGGGCCAACAGCATCCTGGGGAGGATCAGAATGGGGGTGGTTAGCAGATTGAGAGAGGTTCTTCTCCCTCTCTGCTCTGCGCTGGTGAGACCACATTTGGAGTATTGTGTCCACTTCTGGGCCCCGCAGTTCAAGAGGGATGTGGAGCTGCTGGAGGGAGTCCAGCATAGAGCAACGAGGATGATGCACCTCCCTTATGATGAGAGGAAGCTGGGTCTCTTTAGCTTGGAAAAGAGGAGGATGAGGAGTGACCTCAATAATGTTTATAAATATGTGAAGGGTGGGTGTCAGGAGGATGGAGCTGGGCTCTCCTCAATATCATCCAGTGATAGAATGAGGGGCAATGGGTGTAAGCTGGAACAGTGAGGGTGACAGAGCACTGGAACAGGCTGCTCAGGGGAGTTGTGGCGTCTCCTTCACTGGAGATGTTTAAGACCCGCCTGGATGTGTCTTGGTCTAGGTGATCCTGCTGTGTCAGGTGGATTGGACTAGATGATCTTTCAAAGTCCCTTCCAATCCCTAATGGTTCAACAATTTTACGATTCTTGGTACAGAAAAATCTGTGTAACTTGAGATTGTGTTCCCCTAGGCACTAAAAAGAACAGAAGTTTAATCATTATGTTGGGATTTGGCTATGACGACCCTCTGTGAACATTTAGACTTGCAACTCAGATTTCAATTGAAATTGAATTAAGTTAAACATTGTATTTTGCAGAAAAAGATTCCTGTTATCTGGGAGAAGCCTCTTATATCACATTCCAGAAAAGCAGAATTCTAATACCAGAATTTAATAATAATTATATATAAGGAAGACAAATGCCATTTAAAATCCCTTGCCTGTTGTTATTAACAATTATTGAACAAAGACAGTTAAAGTTTCCAGATGGCAGTCCAAGTTGTACAATGAGATTATTTTGTTGTTTAGTATTTGAATTACAGTGAAACATAGAGGTTTTTATCACATGTTAGTTCTTCCCAGTTATACATTCACCTCTGTGTCCCAAAGTTTGAATAGGAAAGATGTTAAATCAATAGATGGTTTATGCACTTAATTAAGAAACTGAAATCAGTTTGACAGTTTGTCTTGCAGTAACATAGCAGTGTCAGAGGAGTTCCATAACCTATTTGCAAAAAAGAACCAGAGCTGACTTTCCATGCTATGAAGAAAAGACACGTACTCACATTGCCAGCAGAAGACATGTGCTATAAGCATTGAGGTATGGGTGTCTCAGATTTCATTCCCACAGCACTGACCATAAGCTATTCTCACCAGACTCTGTGTGTGGTGTCCAAACATTGTTTGGAAGCAGACTCCTCTAAGTGTTTGACCACCTGCATGCACTGCTGTGGCCAGGTGCAAGGTAATGGCAGCTGTAACAGAACCAGCCCCATCATACTGTCCTTACTCCTAAGGCTTTGAGCCTGAAGGACAGCATGAAACTACAAAACCCAACATGATACCAGGCGCATGATACATACTTCCAGAGTCTGTGAGATGTGTGAGAAGCTATGAAGTTTTGGTTTTCACATTCAATGTGACTTTCCCTGCGTACTAATCATACTTTACCACAGATCAAATCTGTAATTTCTGCTAAAACCCCCACTTACTCATGACCAGCCAGACAAGACTTCAGTCACTGAATACAGCAACTTGCCTCCAAAAGCAGTTCACCATTTCCAAAGGTAAAGCAGTAGTTTTCATCTTTTCCATGATGCCATGCAAAAAGAACACTAACCCAAGTGGCATTATGCTGTATCATGTATTCTTCTTGTCGTGAAGGAATGCATCCTATTCCATAGATGATGAAAACATCACATTCAGAAGAAAATCCTGCTCTGGTTTTGCTAGTTTTAGTGTGTTTTTAGACCTCGAGTTGGCCAGTCCTGTGGAAGCAGTTAGAGTAGCAGATTTACAGTAAATTTACAGTGCTTTCCCTGGAGATTTGGTGGAAAGTAGGCACTAAAAGACATCTTATTTGGAAAACATTACTCCATAAGGGAAAAAGGAGCAAATTCTGCAGAGATGCAAACCTTTCCAACCTCTAGAAATCCTGTAGCATACAGAGCAAACAGTCGGCACCTACCAGAGCCTGTAGTTTCTGATGGTGCTTTTTGGTTCAAAGTGTAGTGGTTATACACAAAGTACAGATCACCATGTGCTTCCAACTCCACTTTATTTCCAGCAGCTAAGCTGTATGAAAAAACCCTAAAAAGAAAAGTAAATGTTTTTTGGATGTTCTTTTTCTCCACAAGCACTTTTACCTCACAGAGGTATGGCATCGAGCCATATAAGTCCTCCTCTACAGAATCAGCAGTAAAATGCAATGAACCTCACCTGATCAGTGATCTACAGGCTTCTGAAAACTTTTAGTGTAAATGGTTCAAAACCAGTCCTTTAGTTAATACTTTATTTCTATTATACTGTCAGAAGCCTACTACTGCTATAGCAGAGCTTTACACTTGCAAGCAAAGTTTACCCAGCTGGAGATGGATAGATTTAGACAGGATGTGAGGAGGAAGTTCTCCACTGTGAGAGTGGTGAGAGCCTGGAATGTGTTGCTCAGGAAGGTGGTGGAGGCCGTGTTCTTGGAGGTGTTTAAGGCCGGGCTGGATGAGGCTCTGGCCAGCCTAATCTAGGGTGGAGTGTCCCTACCCATAGCAAGGGAGTTGGAACTGGATGATCCTGTGGTCCCTTCTAACCTTAACTGACTGTGTGACTTGGTCTAGCTGATCCTGCTGTGGCAGAGGGATTGGACTAGATGATCTTTCGAGGTCCCTTCCAATCCCTAATGATTCTATGATTCTACTAAGTTCTAACTTCAGCAGCACACAGCTCATTTTTGACAACCAGACCTTTAACTTGCACATAACCTCCTGCTCACTACAGAGATGTTCTGTTTTCTATGCACCTCTACTCTTACTGTGGTATCTGCCACACTGCTCAACCACAACCATGAAGTGTTATATAAAAGGCCAAATCTCAGCAAATAATCAGTCAATAATGTATTTTTACTTTGCAACTTTTCTTCTAGCAGAGGATCCTTTCCTTCAAGCTTACAGTTACATAAAGTGTTTCAATAAACTGATCAACAAAAATATTCATTGCTTCTTGAAATGCAAAGAATGATATTGTTTAGACGGGTGAGCAACTTCCACAGTTGAGTTTTATGGGAGTGTCTTTGCCATATATGTGTAAAGGAATCAATAATCTCTGTGATACACCTGTAAAATGCAAAGCAGCAGTTATGGATAGAAATGTTTAAGATTAAAATTAACTTGCTCAGGGTAGATATTCAAGAATTCCTTCTCTTACAAATTTTGTCAATTCCATTTAGTTCTGGAAAGCGGTGGAGAAAGACTGTTTCAGAATGCAAACATCCATGTTGTTTAACCTCAAATCAAAACATAATTTCTCTAATTCTTTCAGGATAATGCATACAGAATGCAGCCAACAAACTGTCTTAGTTTTCTTTTTTGTATTTCTGAAAGAAATGGAAGTTCCACATAGTGTAATCGTTAATGTGGGTAACACCCTAATTTTGTTATTGTATCTGCTGTCTAGATGACAGAATTCTTCATTTAGTGAAGTCCCAGTAATAAGAACAGGAAGGAGAACCTCCGTTCTCCTGTACCATGGACCACTATTTGGGTTAAAACTGGACAGTTGTTAAGCATTTTTAGTCTGTTTTTTTGTTTTCAATGTATATATTAGTAAAATATTCAGTTATGCCAGATATACCAATATTGACCCCCAGACTAGTGATCTCTGCATCCACTATTCAAAAAACTAACGTTAAAAAAGCCATGAAAAGGCAGAGTTATTTTAGACAGTAACGTTTTTCTTGCAAGTGAACAATAGCAGAAAACTACTTAAAACAGCCCAACTCCACAGAGCAAGATAAGGGCATCCTCTGCAAACACTCCCAGCCATTAGCAACATCTAAATCAAAGACTCTGGAGCCAAGTTGTGCCTACAAATATATTTTCCTCCACTAAGCATTTCCTTGAGCTGTAACACGTATATGTTCAAATACCTTGTCTGAGCTCATGTAAGTCTGTTGTAACACCTACTAGCAAGCATACTGAAGCAGCACTCTATCAAAGCATATAAATGCATGTTTCATCAGGAAAGTGCCAAAATACCACAATAAAGAAATATATTCAAGTTACATAAACCAAACAAAGTAAATATTAATAGAATAAGCATAACTTGGATAAGTTTATGGTGATTTTAGGTCATAGGCTGGGTTTGATGATCTTGGAGGTTTTTTCCAGCCTCACTGATTCTGTAAGTGCATATATATTTATACAAGTAATACACTAAGTATAATTTGGATCCTGGAGCAGTCACCTATTCACCAGCAAATTAACCAAACCTATGTGCTCAAGTATTTTATGCTCTTACAGAGTCAAAGAGCCATCAGAGACCACTTGAGGAACCTCCTAAGAAAATTAACACAGAGTAGACATGAGATGTCTTTTCTGTGGGTTTAGCATCACTTTCATTGAATCACAGAATGGTTTGGGTTGGAAGGGATTTCAAATACCTAGCTCCAAACCCCCTGCCATGGCCAGTGGCACTTTCTACTACACCAGTGTGCTCAGAGCCCCATCCACTCTGGTCTTGGACACCTCCAGGGAGGGGCCATCCACAAGCTAGCTGTGCAACTTCTTCCAGTGCCTCACCACCTTCACAGTGAGGAATTTCTTCCTAAGAGCTATCTAAATCGAGCTTCTTTCTGTTTAAAACCATTCCCCCTTAGTCCTGCTTCTAACATGTGATTTAAACCTCAGCTAAGCACCATCCACCACAGAACTTGAAACTGAATCAAGACTTTGAGAGAGACAAAAAGGCACATCCTTCTCTGCAAGATAGGAGGTTTAGTGAGTGACGGGTGAGTTTCGAAACCTGGGGTGGAAGACACCACAAAAGTGCAAAATACTTATTAAGTTACCTCAGGAAAAAAAAAATCTCTTAAACAACTTTATTTCTTTCTATTCTTTCACATTCCTGGTACAAGAGGATGCCAGCCTGCAAGCAAACTCACAGCAAAACACTTCCTAGCTGGAAGATGTCTTCGTTGTCTCTTTCAGTCTCTTTCGTTGTAGGGGTTTTTCTTCCCCTTCTTCTTTTCCTTCTTTCCGTAGTTTCTGTCAGCTTTTGCGCACTCCCTCCACGAGGCTGGGAGCCAAAGGAGGAGGACGGAGAGTAACAGGAGATCTCCGAAGAAAGTTTGTGGGGTCCGAGACGGGGAAGGGAGGGGACGAAGAGGAGGAGACTGGGGGCCACGGAAAAGACAAACGAAGCTGTTCACCACCGTGGGCGCCTCGGACCCCTATGGGAGGTGGGAGGGCTGTGCTCACCGGCCGCCCCCGTGGGGCGGGGATAGCGCCGGGGGCTGCTGGGGAAGTGGGGGCTGCGGGGCGGTGTTGCGGAGGCGCTATAAAAGCCCGGAGGCGGCAGGACGCAGCCCGGTAGCGACATGGCCGAGGTGAGAGTGGCCGTGCTGGGCGGTAGCGGAGCCGGCAAGTCGGGTAAGGCTGTGAGCAACCCCGGTAACCCCCGGCCTGCCTTTACTTAGGTGCGGCAGTGACTATCGAGGCGGGACCCCGCTAACTGTGTCTTGTACTTTCCCTCCCGCAGCGCTGGCCGTGCGGTTCCTGACTCGGCGCTTCATCGGCGAATACGCGTCCAGCGCCGGTGAGAGCAGCGGGTCAGCGCCGGCAGCGGGGGGGGGTGTGTGTGTGTGTGTGTGTGTGGGGATGTTTGGGGGTAATATGTCGCAGTGCGGGGCGTCACCAGGTCTGGAAAGTGCGGGATTCCCCGGGGATGTTTCAGGCATGTAGTTCAACAAGCAGTTGGGTACAGTGAGGTTGCCCGGAACTTTTTGGAGAGGTTGAAGTGTTCGCTCGGTTATCGGCGCAAGGTCCTGGTTAAAGAGGGGCGCTGAAGCCGGGGAGCTATGTGGAGGCATCACTGGCAGCTCCAGTTGTGCACCTGGGCACGAAATGCTCTTGTCAGAACGACTGTAAATGAAAAGATTTAGGAAGGAGAAAGAAAGATAACCGAGCTGTGTGGGTAGGTTACAGTAAGTGCCGTCAAGGGGGTGATAAAGAAATAGGTGCATTTGTTATGACTTTTTTAGGCTATCTCCAAAATAACCCACCTGTTCTACGGAATTTCTCCTCCCAAACTGTGGAGAAGAGGCAAATACATGGCTTAGCTGTCACTACATGCTAATCGAAGCATAATGCAAAGCCCCCTGCTTCTGCAGGGATAGCAGGGATTTGATAGCTGTGTGGAAAGCATCATTGTAAGGAGGATAGAATGTGTCAGCCCTGCCACAACAAGTAATGCTGATCCTTCAGATGCTTCTACGGCTTTGGAAGATAGCAAAACAGACCTTAAACTTTAACATCCTGGGTAGAAGCACTGTTTAACTGATATGTGAGCACACTCCAACTGGTAAGTGAGAACTTCCAAAGCCTAACAAAGAATGGAGATTGATATCTACCTCACCTTCCCTGCTCAAGTGAAGAACTCCGTGCAGAAACAAACATCATAGTAGCTTCCCACGGTCCATAAATACAAAAGAAAATGTAAGTGGTAAGGTGAATTGCATCTGACAGGGTAAAGTTACAGTTGTATGCAAGTGCTCTACTAATAGTTACTCTGAAGCACAGACTGAGGAGATGTTTTGTGTCCTAGATGGCTTATCTGGGCTGTCACCCATTACATTATGTAATGCTTTCTGAGTTCCATGTGTGCTAAAATGCCTACAAGAGAAAGCAGGTTTCCTTATTCTGAACCCCCCTATACTGCAAGTCTCAGCAAAGGCTGCCATCCCCTCCCAAACATGTTCATTTGTTAATAGTTGTTTGTTGTTGGGAGATTAATAGAGTTAAAGCCCTATCTCTACAGAAGAGGAAGGGGGAGGGAAAGTAATCATATGGGTGATAAAGATCATCCCACATTTAGTGGAGTCAAAGTATTAATTAAAATTTTGTTTAATTATGGAAACCACAAAAGGTCAGTGGATTCTCTATCCTGAGATTCTTGGGACTGATAGTTCGTCGTCAGGTGAACTCTTGAGATGTACATGGAGAATGCTTACGAGGGACATGGTGCTGAACTGAAGATGCTGAGTTTGGAAAATCACAGACCATATCTGTGTCCTCATTATGTATACTTTAACGTGTATTTTCAGTAGTGCCAACATCAGTTTTTGTCTCTGCAGTTCAGTAACTCGGAGTTTGTACTCTGAACAGCCTGTTGACAACTAATGCTGTGGCTACCCCTGCTACTTGGCTACCCTTGTTTAGAACAGGCTGCTGCTTAAAATAATATTTATGGTCTGTCTGCAGTAATCCCAAGATTAAGCACTAGTGGTGGTAGAGAGTCCTAAATCTGAGAACTGATGTTATTTTAGGACCTAGTCTAAGGATTGGGTGGTGGTTGAGTCACCATCCCTGGATGTGCTTAAAAGTTGCTAAGACGTAGCTTTGGGGGATATGGTTTAGGGGTGACCTTGTAGAGTAGGGTTGATGGTTGGACTCAAAGATTCTAAGGGTATTTTGTAACCTGAATGATTCTATGAGTCTATGACATGATCCTGTAAATAATTTTGGTTTAATGCTTCCTAGTATGAGAAGCACCAAGTTTTGTGGCAAGCAAACTTTATTAACAAATACTGACTTTTGTGTGGAATCACATAGTCCTGAGTCTTGGTATCAAGCTGAGTAGTTATCAGCATTTAGCTGATTCTGAGCATTGAGAATCCCCCTTGCTTCTGTTTTGGAAGAGGAAAACAAGGGTCTAACAGAATTAAGTGTACTCAGACTTTAATGGGAAAATAGCGCTGGTGTTGGGCACCTTAGGAGTTACAAACAGCTTAAGAGTTACAAGGTGAAATAGATTTGTTTCCATTACTTGTAAAAACCCAAACCAACAAAGAAAACCAAACAAAAAGCCCAAACTGAAAACTGCAACAATACAAAAAAGAACCCCAAACTACCCTTTTCCTCAAACCTCCAAAAACCACAAACAAAAACCCAAAACCTCTTGAAAAACTAAATAATACTCAAGAATCCCTCAGATCTCAGCACCATACCCAGTCACTAATGCTGGTTTGCTCTGAATACTGTCTCTTTCAGAATGCATCTACACTAAACACTTATGCCTGGATGGGAGGCAGATACACTTGGAAATTTATGACCCATGTTCACAGGTAAGAATTTTAGAGGGCAAAGAAAGGCTGTTCTTCATCCTACCTGTGTAATGCTAAAAAGGGTTGGGAGTTTGCAAACTTTGCCTCTTCTTGGGATTTGTGCTAGCTGGGTTATTTGTATTTTGGGGTTTTTTGAAAAGACCAGAAATGCTATGGTTACTGTGACTCAGAACTGCTGAGTACTTTCCAGTTTCATGGAAGAAACCCTTCAATGCCTGAATTTTCTGTAAGTGCTTATGTGTTTTGGAGTAATACTAAAATTCTTTCTGCTTCTGCCTTATATAGGTAAACACAGACAGGTCACAGGATTATATGCAGTTTCCTCAAATACCCTAAATGAATAAAATCTAGTCTATAAATTAAGCAGTTTATTAAATGTCTGCAGAAATGGCCAAAGTATATGGGCCTGGACAGGTCTGGAAGTAAGATTTGCTCTAGAATCAAAGGATCACAGAATCATTTAAGTTGACAGAGACCTTTGAGATCATAGACCATTAAACTAACTCTGTCAAGCCCACTGCTAAACTATGTCTTTACATTTGCATGATTTTACAAAGCCAGGCTTGGTGATTCAACTGTTTCCCTGGGCAGCCTGTTCCAAGGCCTGATGACCCTTTCAATAAAGAAGGTTTTCATCATGTCTAACTTGAATCTTTCTTGGTGCAGCTTGAGGCCATTTCTTCTCATCATAGTGCTTGTTACTTGTGAAAAGAGATAAACAACCACCTCTGTATAACCTGCTTTCAGGTAGCTGTAGACTGTGATAAGGTCTCCCCTCAGCCTCCTTTCATTTAGACTAAACAGCTCCTGTTGTCTTAGCTGCTTCTCTATGGCTTGTTCTCCCTTTGCTAACCTTGTTTCCCTTCTTTGGACATGCTTCAGCACCTCTGTCTTTGGCTGAAGTCTCAAAACTGAACCAAATATTTTAGGTATGGCCTCACCAGTACTGAGGACAGAGGGAGAATCACTTCCCTGCTCTTGCTGGTTATGCTGTTTCTGATAAAGGCCACAGAATAGACCTGAGGAAAGTAATAAGGCAAGTTTGCATGTGGTGACAATTGAACTTTGGTTGCAATAAACCACTTTGAAATAAAGCTTTTTGTATTAATTTCTTTCCTGCTATTACAGGACTACAGAAACTTATATACTGTCAAACACCTGCAGACCTATATAGGTCCGTCTGGCTCAGCACATTAGCTCCCAGGGATTTCTCTTGGGCAGCGATCTTCCCTCTTACCAGCTGTGATAGTGAATGACAATGGTAAAGCAAAAGCACTGAAAATATGACCCAGACTTAAATTCAACTTGAAAATCTTAAAAAATTAACCCAGTGAGAACATGGCCACTCTCCATCGTCTTTACTAAGTCATGGAGACCAGGAGAGGCGCCTAGGGACTGGAGGAATGTCGCTCCAATCTTCAAAAATGGGTAAGAAAGAGGACCCAAGTAACTATAGATCAGTCAGCCTCACCTCCATCCCAGGAAAAGTGGTGGAACAATTTTTCCTTGATACTGTCTCTAGGCACATCAAGGACAAGAGGGTCTTTAGGGACAGTCAGCATGGCTTCAACAAAGGGAAGTCACGCTTGATCAACCTGATAGCCTTTTAAGAGGACATAACCAGGTAGATCGATGATGGCAGAGTGGTGGATATGGTCTATCTTGACTTCAGTAAAGCATTTGACATGGACTCACACAGCATCCTCACAGCCAAACTGAGGCAGTGTGGTCTAGATGATCCTGTAGTGAGGTGGATTGTGAACTGGCTCCAGTGTAGAAGCCAGAGAGTAGTGGTCAATGGGACAGAGTCTAGTTGGAGGCCTGTATCTAGTGGAGTGCCCTAAGGCTTGGTGCTGGGACCAGTACTATTCAATCTGGTCATTAATGACTTGGACGAAGGATTAGCGTGCACTGTTAGCAAGTTTGCTGATGACACAAAGCTGGGAGGACTGGCTGACACTCCTGCAGGCTGTGCTGCCATTCAGCAAGACCTGGACTGGCTGGGCAGGGACAAATGTAATGAAGTATAACAAGGGGAAGTGTAGAATCTTGCATCTGGGCAAGAAGAACCCAAGGTACCAGTATAGGCTTGGGACTCACCTGTTGGAGAGCAGTGTAGGAGAAAGGGAGCTGGAGGTCCTGGTGGACAGCAGGATGACCATGAGCCAGTAGTGTGCTCTTGTGGCCCAGAGGCCCAACAGCATCCTGGGGTGGATCAGAAGTGGGGTGGTTAGCAAATTGAGAGAGGTCCTTCTCCCCCTCTGCTCTGCCCAGTGAGACCACATCTGGAGTATTGTGTCCAGTTCTGGGGCCCTCAGTTCAAAAAAGACAAAGAGCTGCTGGAGAGAGTACAGCATAGAGCAACGAAGGTGATGAAGGAAGTAGAACACCTCCCTTATGAGAAGAGGCTGAGACTGTTTGAGGTTTGAACAAAGCAAAGAAGAAACAAAAGAAGTGAAAAAACAAAACAATGAAGTTTGCTGTAATCAGAATATATAAAACAGAGCTGTAACCAGAAACTGCACAGATAATAATGGCTCATGTAATAGTGCAGAATATTCAGCAATGGCTGTACAGATGATGCAATTCTTCTGCTTAAAGTATAAATGTTTCCTAATGAATGTGTGAGTGATCCGAAAAGCCACTTGTAGCGATGGTTAATTATTAGGCTTTGGAGCAGGAATTGAATGCAAGCACCTAGACCTATTTGCAGTAACAGACACTACATTCTCACACAAACAGTGACAAAGAACATGTTCTGAAGTAACACCAGGAACATTCTTTTTTGTATGTGAATTTGAACTTCTTTCAGCCGCAGCGAGGAAAGCTCTCCCTCACAGACGAGCTCCACTGGGCTGATGGATTTATCATTGTTTACGACATCAGCGACAGAGCATCATTCGCATTTGCAAAAGCATTGCTGTACAGGATTCGAGAGTCTCACGTAGGAGCTTGTAAAAAGTAAGTGCTTGCATGGTTTTTTCCCTTGGCAAATATACAAAACCACAGGGAATATTTTTGCAGGCATCCCAGTTAGCAATTGAGGTCCAGAGCATTCATGCGATATACCACAACACCAACAATAAGGTACCTGGAGGTGTTGCAAATTGCAGTCTATTTCACCATACCCAAAGCCAAGCATATCAGGATTTTTGTTATTTATTTCTTAGAGAACTACTATTGAAATAATTACCAATTATTTGGTATCTGAGAGATTTACATGGGCAAGAATCTGGCATAATGTCTATGCTTTTACTGCCCCTCTCTATGATCAGTGGAGAGGCACCATGTGTGGGTTGAAGAAAGCATTTCCCACAGTAAATGGATCCAATACTGTGTCTCCTACACTGCGTCTTTAGTGGCGAGTCCGTCATTATTTGTGCGCATGGGTGGACATATGGTAAGAAACAAACTACTTGCTTTCAAAAAGAACCACCAAAATTGCAGCTCTTAAGTACCTATGGTGGTACATACGACTGACTGCATCAGTCAGCTGAGGTGCTTTCTAAATAAATGAGAGCTAAATAATTTCCTTATATCAAAAGTGGAGGGAAAAGCCACCAGACGTTACTGGAGTGATTTTAGCAAAAGCTGGGAATTAGGATTCCTGTGTTTTGTTCTGAATAAAGCCATTGATGCATTGCTGACTGTTATTTCAAAACTGAGATAATGCATCAGCTCGCTTCTTTGTGAAGTCCAGGAGCTCACAGTATACACAGCAGGACAAAGTATGAAACCTGCAGTGGATGAGAAGTCACTGAGTAAAGAAACCAAAATGAAAAGTTACTGATAGAGAGTAGCTTGTCTGGAAGGTTCTTTGACACTTGAGTACAGCAAATGGAAAACTATAACTACGTGGCAAGATTAGGAGGTTGTGGTGTTCTTTTGGTTTTTTTTCCAATGCCTGTTACCCTCAACACACACACTTTTCACACCATTTGTGTGTAGCACAACAGACAGCGCAGTATTGTAACATACCTTTTCTCTAACCGGACCCTTTTTGATTTCAGAATGGTCGAGTCATCAGTATTTTTGGTTGGTAATAAACAGGATTTATGCCACATGAGGGAAGTTGGCTGGGATGAAGGACAGAAGCTGGCAATAGATAACAAATGCCAATTCTATGAACTGTCTGCAGCGGAACATTATCAGGAAGTTGTGGCAATGTTCACCAAAGTCCTGAGGAATATCACCTCAAATTTCAAAGTGAAAGAAAAGAGACGACCCAGTGGATCAAAGTCAATGGCCAAGTTAATCAACAACATGTTTGGAAAGAGAAGGAAATCTGTGTAAAAGATGGCTAGGGCTTGAAGTAGGAACAAGCTGAAATAATGGAGCACAGGCAGCACTTGGGATCTGGTCCATTTCTTCCAAGGACAATATCTGGAGGAGTAAGACAGTAGAAACCGAAGGCAGGAGATTGCACCATCAAAGTGGACAGGGTTTAGACCTAGAAGACCTGACCTTCTCTTTCCAGATCTACTAGAGGTTTACTGTGCTACAACTATACCACTTAAACGCTAAGCTGCTCCTCTCACCCTTTATCCTGTAAACTCTCAGAGGAGTGTTTTAGTGTGTATTTATTCAACACCAACGTGGTTGTGAATACAGCTTCTAGGTATGACTGAAGTATAAATTAAACTATACTTCATTAAATACATTCAATACGGCCTTACTGATCAAAATCTTCCCTCAGATTTCTGAGAAGCAGGTGGTTTTATTTGTGCAAGAACACTTGTGCTGAAGAAAAGCAAAGTAGTGCTACTTCGGGTGATATTTGTATTTAACTTAAGGAAGTCTGATTCAGAACCTCCTGTGCTCAAAGGTGCCAGAAACTATTGAAATTCATATGCATTAAATGCTTAGACACCAAATCTATAAAAGGTACTTACCTGTAAAGATGTCTTGCAGAGGCACCAGGAACAGGGAATCAGATCAAGAAAGCAGTACTGTGTCCTGTTTCTGTGTTTTGTTGTTGGGGTTTTTTTGAATGAATTAAAAAAATTAGAGTTGAGGAGGGTAGGAACTGAAATGTTAGTGAAATGTTGGTGAGCATTAGACTGTTCTGACAAGGTCACCCTTCATTGAAAATGTTATGGCTAGGGCCAGGGTAACATCTTGGGCCAATCCCTTTCATGGCACAGTTCCTGTGGGCTGTAACAAAATTTCCTTTCCTGTGAGGTAGATGAGCTTGTTCAATTTTAGATGACAGTGGAAACTTGAAAACATGTGAACTGGTAGAGCACACAGGATCTTTAGGATGTTTGCCTGGATTTAAAGGTCAGCCTGCTTGCAAGATCTGTGCTTCTAACCTGCATAGTTTTTTCCCAAAGAACCAATGTCTTTACAACTAGCCATTGCTATGGTAATGAGAATGCACTTCAGAGAACATTAAGGAGTAGGTTAGCTGCACTTTTCAGATCTGAATATTAATCATCAGATGGGCCTAAACATATGGTCAATTGCCATTTCAAAGCTCTTACTGTAGACAACCAAATAAGGTCTTAGTCCAGTATGTTTGGAAGTGCTGCGCTCCTACAGAAATTACGAAAGAGAAGCGATCTGAAGATGGACTACTGCTTCTTACCCATTCCAGAGGACAGCTGGGACTCAGTCTTTGTAAGATGCAAGCTGCTGAGGTGAAGCCCACCTCAGGTCTGAAATTTTACCTGCATTGAAAATATTAAGATTATTTTGTCAGTCACAGCAGAATACTGATATTCATGTCACATAAGATAACATTTAAAAAACTGTATAATCCTAGCATAACTGTTGCAAAAAAACCTAAAGTATATTTTAGTATGTGTTGACCAAAGATTATTCACTTTTTTTTATTTAACTTGTTTTAAGACACAAGTATTGGAATATAGTTCTCAGTGTTGACAGGACCAGTGTTGCTTTATTTCTATGCAGATGCGGCTCTGCCATATCATAAGTAGTGTATTTACGTAACTGTACTCTCAATACGTATGAGACTGAACTTGAAAATTCCTTATGCACACCCTTCAGCTTTCCAGCACACAGGAATTCCAGCTACTAATAGACTGTTGAGCTGTCTGGTAGCTGTTTCTCATCAGCTCTAGACTTGCCAGATTATATAACTCCTATCTGTATTTACTGCTGTGATACTAAATAAACTGGATATATGATGGATATATCATGGATATGTTGATGCTTTTGACTTTTCTGACTATGTAGTGCTGGTTTGAAGGTTAAAGGCAGAACTCTCCAGAACAGATTGTTAAATTCCCCTTCAACCAATAGAGGAAGGGAATACAAACAAATTTGAAAACTAGATTAGATTGTAAAAATTATTCAGAACAAAATAAATTTAAGAGAAAAAAAGGAAAGTTCACAATAAAGAAAAGGGAAATTTAGGGAGATGGTGTAAGGGAGGAACTATGTACAAAAGGCAACTGGATGTAGTTCAGGTCTCCACTTGGCAGAGGGTGCTTGCAACGGGCTGCTGCAACTGGCTGCAACCCAGCTGCTTCTGCGCCAGAAGACAGTGGAGGAAGGTAAAAATGGTGTAGGCTAGAGTCGCATGCCTTCCCCTGCGTCTGCCTGGCGTTCGGTGATCAGGACCATGCTGGCACTCTGCTCTGCTGGTGTTCACCGAGCAGCCACACAACCAAACGCCCGCAGACTTCCCCTTGTGAACCACTTAGAACTGGTTTAAGGCAAAAGTGCAAGTGTGAAATCCCCACCGGAGCTATTAGGAACAGTTGATAAAAGCTTAACTAGCATTACCTTAAAGGATATCAAACTGGAGAAGACAGGTGGGGCCGGGCATGCTCTGAGCATATGGCTGTGTGTCCTCTCCCATCCACAGCTGGCCGGTGGGATTTTGGAGAATGCATATCCCAGGATATAGTCAGATTGTGAAGCCCCTCTATGATGCAACTCAGAAGAAGAAGAACTTTGAATGGGGCCCTGAACAGAAAACAGCTTTTCGAGAGATTAAATTAGAGCCCATGCTATGGCCCTGGGACCATTCTGAGCTGGGTCAAAGACCAAAACATGCTCTACACAGCAGCCAGTGACAGTGGTCCAATACAGAAACTTTGGCAAAAAGCTCCTGGAGAAACATGATGTTGATCCCTCTGGTTTTGGAGTCAAGGATATCAAGACTCAGAAGCTAACTACAATCCAAAGGAAAAAGAGATACTGGCAGCCTATGAAGCCCTCCAGGCTTTTGCACTGGCCAAATTGGGCTGTTGTAGGGTGAGTGATTTTTACTAATAACTCCTTGACTTTCTAACTGATAAATCAATTGCTGTATGGGGACCAGGGAATCCCTCTTGGTGCGATATTGCCAGTGCTGCATAACTCAGAATGCAATGGGTACCTATTGATCTTCCATTTTCATTAGGCCCACAGTAGAGGAGTCATCTGACCGGCCAAGTGTCCTTGATAACTGCTTACACTTTTCAGTCTCAATGGTTGTCACACTGTTATTAGGGACAGTCAGCATGGCTTCACCAAAGGGAAAGTTGTGCTTGACGAACCTGATAGCTTTTTATGAGGGCATAACCAGGTGGATAGATGATGGCAGAGCAGTGGATGTGGTCTATCTTGAGTAAGGTATTTGACACAGTCTCCTACAGCATCCTTGCAGCCAAACTGAGGCAATGTGGTCTAGATTATCAGGTAGAGAGGTCCAGCATAGAGCAACGAGGATGATGAAGGAGGTGGAGCACCTCCCTTATGAGGAGAGGCTGAGGGAGCTGGGTCTCTTTACCTTGGAAAAGAGGAGACTGAGGGGTGACCTCATTAATATCTCTAAATATTTGAAGGATGGGTGTCAGGAGAATGGAGCCAGGCTCTTCGCAATGTCATCTTGTGATAGGACAAAGGGCAATGGGTGTAAACTGGAACATAGGAGGTTCCATATAAATATCAGAAGGAACTTCTTCACAGTGAGGGTGACGAAGCAGTGGAACAGGCTGCCCAGGGAGGCTGTGGAGTTTCCTTCACTGGACATGTTTAAGACCCAACTGGATGTGTGGCTTGGTCTAGGTGATCCTATTGTTGGAGGGGGGTTGGACTAGAAGATCTTTCAAGGTCCCTTCCAATCCCCAATGATTCTATGATTCAAAAGTCCATTTGTACCCTTTCAGGTCTTCAAATTGCCCTCCTTGTAGAAAGTCAAGGCCTGAGATGCATGGAGCTTCCTGGCCAGTCACTATAGGGTGTGTCTTCCAGTCAACCCCGGTGAGGCTTATTTCAACCTCTAAGCTAGCGAGTTCTTGTTCACTTCCAGTGACTCCTTGGACATAAATACTCTGCAATCCTTTGAAGTTTGAAGGTATAAAAGTGCATTCTGCACCAGTATCTACCAGGGCTCTGTATTTCTTAACTTTTGATGTGCCAGGCCATCAAACCCATACAGTCCAGCACACTGGAATGTCCCTCTCCTCTGCCTGACCGAAAGCAGCACTCCACTATTAGTCAGAGTGACAGTCATCCTCAGAGTCATTTACCCTGCTTAGCTCAGGCTTAGATGGCCACCTCCTTGGGTCTCCAGGTAACAGGGGTGACCCATGTCTTGGAGGGATTGTCATTAAAAGGTGCCTTCTTCATCAGTTCTTTTATTCTTGCGAGGAGAGCTGATGCAGGCTTTGCATCCCACTTCGTAACGTCCTCTTCATATCCACTCAGCAATCTCCCCATGAAGCGTTGGAATGCTTCCAGCTGAAATGAAGGTTAGTCTGCTTTTCTCTGAGGCCTTTTCTTAAAGATGGAAGAGATTTGGACATTCTCTGCAGCACTGGTATCAAGTGGCCTTTCCTTCGCAGACATCATCTTGCAATTCCTTGATCTGCTCAGCGACCAACTGTCTGGCAGACTTTATCTGTTCAGCAACAGATGTTTTGATCTCCTTAGTGACAGAAGCAACCCAAGCAGGGCATTTCGCAGCGTCCTCAAGTTGTCTGAGTTGTTGCACAGTTTCTCAGACATCTAGAAAAGGGTCAAGCCAATTTCCAATCCACACTGCCAGAGAACATGCATCAGCAGAGGGTGCACACCATGCAAGCTTTCTCAACATACTCCTATAGACAGGTTTGTTGTCTGGAGTTGACTGTTGACCATTCATTCCTCCCTGGATTATAGATTATTTCATGGCATGCCATCTCCCATAAGGCTTGTTCTCCACAACCTTTATCTCATTACCACCTGTTCTGGTTGCTCCTCGTCCGCATGTGTGGTCCTTTTTGACTCCAGCCACCTAAACAATGATATGAGAGAGGTTCAAAGTATCAGGCATTGCTGGTGGTAAGACTGCAATGGTAGAGATGGCTGCAACAGGTGGAGATGCTGTGACCGCAGAAGCAGCTGAAGTAGTTGAGACGACAGGTGTCACTGGATTAGGCACAACCATCGAGGTGGCTGAGATAGCTGGTGCATCCAAAATATCTTGATTGAATGCCACTGATCTCAATGTGATGATTATCCTCCTGCCTAAGGACTTGATGGTTGGCCACACCTGAAGCAGATTAAGACATATTGCAAGTATAAACAATTAGAAGAACAGTACACCACTTGAGCTATGATCACAATTCTGTTCTTCCTCAGGAATGGGAAAAGAGCAATTAGATTCATTATGTACACCAAGCAAGCAACTAGTCACAATCCACACATGCATTAATCGCCCCCAAATATGAGTTGGCAGTTTCTTAACCCATTCTACCACAGCATTCAGAGCTGCCTCGAGCATGAATGAAAACATCCAGGCCATTGTGGAGTGGAGAACATATCATATGTAAATGCGCAGCTAGCCATCAGATGATTCATGCATTACCACATTTTGTTCTAGTTTCCCCTTACACCACATATTCAAATTATCACACTGATTTTCCTTCAGTGTCTGGTGTATCTCCCGAGCTTACAGCACCAATTAATCTGTGCTGGTTTAAGAGTTAAAGGTGGAACCCTCCAGAACAGATTTTTAGCTTCCCCTTCCACTAATAGAGGAAGGGAATATAAACAAATTTGAAAAATAGAATAAATTGTAAAATCTATTCAAAATGAAATAAACTTAAAAAAAGGGAAACTTTGCAATAAAGAAAAAGAAAAATGGCACAGGCTAGAGTCACATGCCTTTCCCTGCATGTGCTTGGTGTGCAGGGATCTGGACCGTGGCGGCACTCTGTTGGCATTCACCTGGTAGCCACATAACCAATCTCCTGCGGCTACGCAACCAAAGTCCTGCAGCCCTCTTCCCCCTTGCAAAAACAAAGCTGCACTTAGAACTGGTTTCAGGCAAAAGTGCAAGTGTGAAATCCCCACCTGAGCTATCACCAACAGTTGATAAAAGCTTGAGTAGCACTACAGAGAGAGTAAAGGGTATTTTGCCAGAGAAGACAGGTGGGGTCGGGTAGGCCCTGAGAGCATGGCCATGTGTCCTCTCCCATCTATGGCTAGATGGAAACTACTCCTAACCCCTCCCTGTTCCAAAGAGTCCTTCCGGCACTCAAGTCCCGCCAGTACTCTATCCCATGCTTCTGTTTCCATTGTGGAGCACAGAGGGCAGTGGTTTGGGAGACACTTCTTCTGGGTCCTTAAAACTAACCCATCACACTATGGTGTGATAATTTGTCAAGACAACTAACTCGTTTCTATTACAGACACACTTGGAAATACTAGTGCTGACCCTGTTCGTGTGACACGTAAATGATATAACTAATGTTTGATGCTGACCCTTGACAGCAACACCACCTAGAGCATATCAGGCTCATTGAAGAGAGTGGAAAGGAGCTGATTGCTTTAGCATACAACCCCATCCTTTCTCACCAAAACATTTGAAATTGCCATAGAAGTCTTCGAATTTTCTTGCTGTCATGTCAGAAAGCCTTTGTTATTATGGACTTTCTAGTTCCAGTAAAATTTTGCCTGGGAAAGGCACTCAGAATTGATGTTCTTTCTCCCTGTCTTCTACTTGTTTTTACTTTAGAAACTGACATAAAAGCAAAGATATTCTACTGAACTGTAAAGGTAATAGCCCCTGGCTGCCAAATGCTGTCTCTGAGAGCTTTCAGGTGGGTTTTGAAGCTCTTTCTCACTGTAGTTTGGAAATAAACAATCAAGACAAACAACCTCAGCTCCTCTTCCTGCTGACTTGCCTGTATGCATTAAATTCTTCCTTTTCGTAAATCCCACAATAGTCACATTCGCAACAGGGCAGAGGGCAAAACGTCACAGGAAAACTTAAAGCATGATACCCTTGAAAGAAGGAATAATTAAGTGCAGCATTGTGTAGACCATGCTGTTTATTTCCAATGCATTTTAATCAGGATAACAATAAATAGATGGATCAGAAGATCTGATGCCATGCTATACTCTGAAGACAAAAGTAACTAGCATTGCTAGAAGCTGATTTCTGAAGGGATGGAAGCGTGAACACTGAAGTAAAAAAATCATTGTGAGTCGTGAAGGGACAGTCTTATTGCTTTACTCTCTGCCAAAACTGCTTTGAAGACAGTGCACCTGCAGTGATTTGAAGGTGTCTGATCTAGGAGGCAGATTGGGGTGGATGCAGTGGAAATAGGCTTGAACAGGTATGATGCTCTCACTTTTGGATCCAGTAGTATTTTCAGAGGGTACTCTATAAAGAGGGTGGTACAATGAAAACCACTCAGAGTAAAACTGAAGTACACCAAGTATCCAAGCATATGCTAATTTTCTCTCTGGACACCTGTAGGAGCAGGTGGTTTTGGTTAATGAAGTTTTCATACGGACCTGCTTTGTGTACAGATAGAAGAACAAGCTCCAGCTCTGATTAATGTGCTTGACACAAATCACAACATTAGGAATTGGAAGCGACCTCAAAAGATCATCCAAGTCCAACCCTCCTGCCACAACAGGATCACCTAGAGCAAGTCCAGGCGGGTTTCAAACATCTCCAGACGAGACTCCACAAACCCCCTTGGGCAGCCCCCCGTCACCCTCACAGAATGAGTCAGGGTTGGAAGGGACCACAGGATTATCCAGTTCCAACTCCCCTGCCATGGGCAGGGACACCCCACTCTAGATCAGACTGGCCAGAGCCCCATCCAGCCTGGCCTTAAACACCTCCAGGGATGGCGCCCCAACCACCTCCCTGGGAAACCCATTCCAGGCTCTCATCACTCTCACGGTGAAGAACTCCCTCCTCACATCAAGTCTAAATCTACTCATCTTCAGCTTTGCTCCATTCCCCCTAGTCCTGTCGCTCCCTGATATCCTATCCAGGTCCCTCTGGATGGCATCCCTGCCCTCCAGCATGTCTGTTGCACCACACAGCTTGGTGTCGTCAGCAAACTTGCTGAGGGTGCACTCAATGCCTCCGTCCATGTCACCAACAAAAATGTTGAACAAGACTGGTCCCAGGACCGATCCCTGAGTGACTCTGCTTGTCACTGGCCTCCACTTGGACATAGACCCATTGACAGACACACTCTGGATGCAGCCATCAAGCCAGTTCTTTACCCATCTAGTGGTCCACCCATCAAAGCCATGTTCCACCAGCTTGGAGACCAGAATGTGGTTTGGGACAGTGTCAAAGGCTTTGCTCAGGTCCAGGTAAATGACATCAGTGGCTCACCCCTCACCCATTAGTGTTGTGACCTGTTCATAGAAGGCCACCAAGTTCGTCAGGCAGGATTTGCCCTTGGTGAAGCCATGCTGATTGTACCCAATCACCTCTTCACAACTCTTCTGTCTCAGTAGTGCCCACAGGGGGAATCTGCTCCATGATCTTACCAGAAACAGAGGTGAGACTGACTGGGCTATAGTTCCCTGGCTCCTCTTTCCTACTCTTTTTGAAAATAGGAATGATGTTTCCCCTTTTCCAGTCAGTGGGGACTTCAACAGACCCCCATGACTTTTGGAATATAATAGAGAGGGGTTTAGCAACCTCATCTGCCAGTTCTCTCAGTACCTGTGGGTTTATCCCATCGGGTCCCATGGACTTGAACACTTTCAGGTTCTTCAGGTGATCACGAACCTGATCTTCGCTTATGATGGGCAGTTCTTCATTGCAGTCCGTGCTGTTATTTTCCATGACTCCAGGGGTGTGGCTGGAGGCCTTTACAATGAAGACTGAGGTAAATCCTTGGCTGTCTGCTCTACAGCAAGGAAAACATGCAAAAGATAAAAAAACCCAAATGAAACCAAAGACAGACAGACTCTTATACTAGAATAATGCAGAGCAATATTAAACTGTATTAAAAAACCTCAGACCTTGACCTCCTCAAACCTGTCTACACAGGCCTTAAGCTGCCCTTGGGCAAAAAAGCAGGGGAAACTAAATTTTGATGTGTTCTTCAGCCAGTTCAGAAAGCAAAGCCTTTGTTTACATGTCTAACTGTGGATCTGCTCACCTAACCGTGAACATCTATTGTTTTAAAACGCAGGTTTGATTTTTCCATAAAGAAGCAGTACTGTACATGCCTAAGTGGTTGGGGTGTTTCTTCCCACAATTGATATTATGTGAGACAGTGAAGCTATTCTGGATAGCAAGTTATTTTTAAACAGACATTACTCTTTTCCAGAAACAGACTAAGTTTCTGTCCTCTTTTAATTGCTTTACAAAGTAAATTCAGTCCCTCTGGTTATATAATTAATATCCACGTTTAGCCCTATATATTTGACATGACTTGAGCCATTTACTGCCACATTAATTTTTTAAGATTGGCTAGCAGTTCAGATACACATTTAGTTCCTGCTGAAGTCTGTAAAACATCCAGAGCTTTTCCAGGGAAGGCTTCTAAAAGGACAGAGAACTATGTAGTACAAGCAAGACAAGTGGGGAATAGAGCTGTTTCATGGGGCTTCAGCCCAATGACCTGAGCGCACACTTGTCTATGTTTACACTCGGCTGCAAAATTGTAGCTAATGTTTTTCACTAACAAAAATGAATATAAAAGGAGCAGAAATTTTATCTTAAAACATTTGATATTAAAATTATGGGTGTTGTGGCATGTAGTGAAGATTTTATTTTTAATATACAGCTCTTAAGATAATCTTCACGCAAGCTTTTGGTTGTGGGTGAGTTTTGTCAGTTTGGTTTCTTTTCAAAAGCCGTTTCTACCTTTTCAGGCGAGTTCCCTCCTTGAAGAAGCTTTACTGTAAAGGTGCGGGGAGTTTCAAAGTTTAACAATCAGCGATTGCAGAGCGCCTCTTAAAAGTCACTCGCAGCCGAATGAGGAGAAAGTCGGCAGCTTTAGCGCTTCCAAGGGCGCCCTCTCGTGGTGCTTTCCTCACATTTCAGCCGCCTCGGCGAGCAACGAAGCCGTTTCGCTGCTCTCCAGGTTGAGACATCCATGCCGCTAAATGAAAAACCTCTGATCACGAGGCAGTGGTAAAAACCCTCCTGTTTTCCAATACTATAAAATTCTGCTATCGATTATGCTGAGCTTAAAATATGACATTTCTTAGCCTTCATTTGACACTTGCCTTGACTAATAAAACTGCAAATGTTGATAAGGCTTTTCTGCCAACTGACACTTTCTGAGCTCAGCTGTTTCACCGAAATAAAGTTCAGCTATTAAGATGCTCAAAGGTTTCCTGTTAACATACTATCCATACATATTAATATCCTCTAGAAGGGGGTGAAAGCTTCTATCATTTTCCCAGTTACACTTACTGGTCTGACAAGAGGTTTGACCTCCACCTTGTATTTCTACAGCTCCATGATGGTATTGTCCCCAGAATATGACACAAAGCTATGGCAGATAGTTGCCACAGAGTTAGGCAGGTGTTTCATGTCTTGCTTGTAAGCTCAACTATAGATACAGCACTTTAAATAAGTACAGTGGCTTACTGGAAAGACTCAAAGATTGGAATAATAGAATCATAAAATCATAGAATCATTAGGGATTGGAAGGGACCTCGAAAGATCATCCAGTCCAATCCTCCTGCAACAGCAGGATCACCTAGACCAAGTCACACAGGAACACATCCAGACGGGTCTTGAACATCTCCAGCGATGGCCCAATATGGAGGTCTGCTTCTAGCTTCCCATCTCAGCTAGATGTCTTTCTATCAAATGATTTACTTCATCAATGCCTCAAATAACATAGGTGAATCACTCTCCAAAAGATATTGAACTTTCCATCAACTATAAAAGTAACCAGGGGTCTCTAAACATAGGCGAGATGAATTGTGTCCAAATACAACCTCTTTGGGGCTCCTTGCCACCAATTTTGTTCTTCTTCAGTGCTACAGAGCCCATCTGTTCTACTTTACAAGGTCAATTGAGTCCCTATGGTTAGACAATTAACATCTAACTTGAGATGAGCATTGGGTCATTTAATGCTAAATTTATTTCTTATGATTGATCAGGGTGCTGGATTATATTTGATCCCTGATGAACTTCATGAAACACCCTGAAATCCAACTGTCACATGTTAAATTAATGGATGAAGCAGGAACGAAGCTGAGGATAAGTTAACTGAGTAACTGAGTACTGCTACAGATTGCTTCCAAGCTAGCTCATTAAAAACTAACGAGCAGACCTTGATGCTTCACTGCAGTCTGCAGCAAAGCCATATTTTAAATGCTTGCCTATGGTAACTCCACAAGCTTAGAGCAGAGCAGAAAGGTAAAAGGTCTCCTGACTCCCAAGCTAGTGATTCAACTAATCTCTTGTTTTCTGACTTGGAAATAAGAATCAACAATTTGCATTTGAGCAAAGATATTACCTCACTTTGTGACTTATTCTGGTAGCAATTACTAGCCATATGGAATGATCAGAGCTCATTACTTGCTAATGGACAACATAAAATTTGTGCATAACTGATGCCTTCATTTGCCATTGAATGTTCTCCTCTTTGCAACTGGAGGATTTTGCATCAAATGGCTCTAATCTTAAAACATTTCATTAAACAGGAAGTTTAACTAAACAACAAAGTTGCTCAATGAGCTATTTCCACTGATCTGAATCAAACACAGGTTTCTCATCAGATCTCCAGCTATTACAGCACAAAAGTACCCAAACAATGGCATGAGAAGCCCAGAATGATAGATGTTGCTTGTGGACTAGAAGGGTGCTACAGTAGACTATACGGAGCAGAGGACTTGTAAATGCACTACTCTCGCCGGCAGTGCTCACCTGAGTCTCTGTATTACAGTCTGGGACTTATTTTCATGAATCTTAGGTGAAGACAATGCATTTTGAAACTTTTCTTCCTCTTTCAAATTTGGATGATACATACTAAAGGTACAAAAGTAATTCAAGGGAGAATGTACTGACAGGGCAGCTCAGGAAAGATTCAAGGGATATCTAGGCTGAAATATTATTTTTGTCTCCCATCATGCTGTTAATTGGTAAAATATAACAGAAATAACTTCATGGTCTCTTCCATGTGAGACATCACCAGGCTAGCATATTTACTTTGCAACAAGACTCCTAAAAGCAAATTTAAATGCAATCCTCATCTACAATAATGGATTATTAAAAATATGACTTGCTGGCATATAGTTAGGCCCTATTCTTCAAATTGTTTGCAAGAGAATGCCCTCTGAGAAAGCTTTCATACTTAATAGCAACGAGTCACATAGGTAAAGATACTTGTGTATAAGAGTTCTGATGATTGCTGGGCTGATCTAAATGGATGCACAATTACATGATTAAATATAACAACTTTTTTTTACTAACTACATATAATTTTGGATGTCACTCAGAATTCGATTGCATTAGATGATTCAATAAGTGACTGAGGTAGTCTGGGGTCTGCCCTATGCAGACATTAGGGAATACTGTAAATACTGAGCTAAGTCACATCTCTTAGATGCAAATGGAAAAGCTTTACAAAGAACTAATCTATACTCTTCTTTTACAATGCCTGAACCCTTCTTCTCTTTGCTTGCATTTTTGATCATCAATACAGATTTACAAACAACAAAATATTGTGCATGTAAGTGATTTATAAGCTGTAGGGTACAGGCAGTTTAGCCTATGTTAAAAAAAGAAATTCAGCATACGCAAGTTTGCTCGTCCTTTGGTCACAGTTTGGGTTCACAGAACTACTTAAAATAATATTTTTTCCCATCTATCTGTTAAACAGTGTCTGAAGAGACTTGGTCTGTACTGCTGTTACAGTCTCCTAGGAACCAGCTGCACTCTGCTTAGCAAGTAACTCTTTCCCCATTCTGTTTCCTTCTCAGTCCAGCTCCAACCATTGGATCTTACTGTGATGAATTCAGTAGCAGAGGTTATGTACACTCTGATTCCTAATACATGGAACAGATAAAGTACAGCTTAATATGATGCACTGATCTAGTTATACTGTAACACACTGATATGGGAGGCATGGGAGGAATGTTCTCCTGTTATTTGACAATGAGCAGGTTAGGAAATAGAAGCAGCCTGCTCCAGTCTCACAGAATCATTAGGGATTGGAAGGGATCTCGAAAGATCATCTAGTCCAACCCCCCTGCAACAGCAGGATCACCTAAACCAAGTCACACAGGAACACATCTAGGCTGGTCTTAAACATCTCCAGTGAAGGAGACTCCACAACCACCCTGGGCAGCCTGTTCCAGTGCTCCATCACCCTCACTAGGAAGAAGTTCCTTCTCAGATTGTTGTGGAACCTCCTATGTTCCAGCTTACAACCATTGCCCCTCGTCCTATCATTAGATGACACCGATAATAGCCCAGCTCCATCCTCCTGAAACCTACCCCTCACATATTTATAGACATTAATGAGGTCACTCCTCCAAGCTAAAGAGACCCAGCTCCCTCAGCCTCTCCTCCTAAGGGAGAGAGGGCTCCACCTCCTTCCACATCCTCCTTGCTCTATGCTGGACTCCCTCCAGCAGCTCCACATCCCTCTTGAATTGAGGAGCCCAGAACTGGACACAATACCCCAGATGTGGTCTCACCAGGGCAGAGTAGAGGGGGAGAAGAACCTTTCTTGATCTGCTAACCACCCCGCTTCTGATACACCCCAGGATGCTGTTGGCCCTCTTGGCCACAAGAGCACACTGATGGCTCATAGTCATCTTGTTGTCCATCAGGACCCTCAGGTCCCTTTCTCCCACACTACTCTGTCTCAGCAGTACCCTTCACAGCAAGTATACATGCAAAGGACTGGGGCAGCTCACTGATAGATAAAGCACTTGTCACACTTGTTCTGTCCACTTCTCTGAAATTGCTCTGCTTCTCCAGATCCACAAAGCTGTCTTGTAACTTTTGGAAGAAATGCACACAGGGCTTTGTCCAAACTCTCTCTTTCCCCAGCTCTCTCTTTTGCCCAGCTGAGTAGAAGAAATGCAAGCCTTTTAAACCAAATTCAGGGTCAGATCCTGTTTGCTGTAATTCTGAAACAGATCCAGAATGACTGCAGTGGTACAAGTGAGAACTAAATTATGCCCTGAAAATTCATCTAAAAACATTCAAACACCTAAACAGATGGATAAATCAAACACAGATTCTCAGGTCAACCTCTACCAGAAGGAATGCCTCATCTGACTTACAGCAGGATACCATGATAGCAGCTAACAATAGAAAGGGATGTACAGTATGGGAGGGGAATATTTTTCCTTACCAAAGTCACTTGATTTAATACAATACATGCAAAATTAATGAATGTCTTCAAGTGATACCTGTATGTTTTATAGGTTTGTAAATTGATTGTAGTAAAACCTTATACATCCTATATCACTAGGTATTGTTTCATCCTATTACAGGAGATATCCATCTAAAGTTGACTGAATTGTATTAATCTGATCCTAGTTTAATGATGCCTTAACATTTTTATGGGAGAGTTTAATGTTTGCAATATCCATGTTCCTTATTTGAAAGTGTGACTTATAGGTTCTCATCTTCCTTAAATTATGAAATCCTTCAGCTAATAAAGGAAAATGATTATGGTTTGCAAAAAAGGCAAAGTCATTTAACAATCCATATAACTGTCTATTGTAGGACTTTGCATAATAATTGTAATTTAGCTATTAGCAGTTCTAAAGGCAGTTATCAGTCATATGCTGCGATTCTCAGGAATAAAGGAAAACTCAAATTATTTAAGGGCTTTGTACTTTCCAGAGGGAGAAAAAAAATACAGCAGAAATCAATAATACTCTTAGCAATAACAAAATTAAAATGTTCTCCTGAAATAACCAGTTGTTGGTGGCAATTCTTCTAACTATCCAATATTAAAGTTTTCAGCTTTCCCCTGTTTCACTGTCACAAAACGGTGTTCATTTTACGCAGGCTTCTGAAAGCAAGGAAAGCCAAGCTAGGAATTGAACCTGCAGTTCTGGATGGCTAATATTTTTCATTTTCTCCTGATTTCTCAATCAGAAGAAGAAGTGATCAAGGAAACGGGTGATGGACTGTAAACCTGGAGAATATTTCTTTTTCAATCTGAAATTACTACATAAAATTGACTTAATGTCCAGGGTGCCTCTAGACTGTTTCATTCATGGATGAGGAAACTGCAGACTTGAATCCAGCTTAGCTAACTGCATGTGCCCTCACATTTCTTGCACTATGGTCAAGCCTCTACCATTGTAAGATTCTCTTTTAAGATCCCAACCTCCCTTCTGTAATGTCAAGACCAAGGTGTCTTCAGTTAAAGCTGTACCAGGGAGGTGGAGAGCTTGCCATGAAGATTATGTAGTGAGTCTCCCTTTAAGCCATTTCTAATGGCTTATATGAAGGATATAAAGGACAAGAACAAAACTAGGAATAGCCAGTAGGTATGCATTTACCAAGGAAAGGGCTGGCGTTAACTCAGGGAAGATGGTTAGGGTGCTACAGCATGTAATACGTGAGCAGAGGCCGAGAGAAATGGGTTTATTTAGCCTGCAGAAGAGAAGGTTAAGGTGAGATTAATTGCTCCTTCCAGTGACCTACTAAAGAAAACAAAACCAGGCTCTTATCAGAGGTGCACAGCCATAGGACATGAGTCAATAGATACCAGTGACAGTAAGGGAAATTCCAACTTTTAAAACGCTCTGAGCAGCTTGATCTGACTCTAAAGTTCACAGGGGTTGGACTAGGTGACTTCCAGCAATCCTGTCCAATCGTATGTTTCTGTTACCTGCATCCTTCCTATGCTCACCTCTCAAAGCTACTGTGGAGGTAGCAGGGGAACCAAGTTCTGAGCTATTGAGGAATTTCTGCCTGTCCAAAAAAAAGCCAGTAAACTAGAATGAGACATTCTGTGGACTACCTGGTTGGGCAGTATCGACAATCCATGGCAATCCTTAAGAACAGTCATGGAGATGTGTCTGGTCATATGACCTCTACATATGACCTATATCTCGGATAGGATACTGCAAGGGTAAGTATAAGGAATCTCAGTGTGTTTTCAATGAAAGCTGAGGTGACCATAATAAAGTTATCTAAACAGGTATGTCTAACAAGTCTGATAATATGAACAGCTAGAATATAAATTATTACGTTACATAAAAAAAGGTAACTCTGACTTTACTTCACCTGTGACACTTGTTTTCTAAACACAGCCTTGTCCCTCACCAGTTATATGTAGCATACAGTATATCTTGTGTAGCAAAACCAGAGATCAAGAGACAAAACTGATAGATGTGCCAGGTCACCGCTAACAGGCACCGTAGTATGCAATGTCTAGCATCAACGCCATTCTTGACATTCACCAACTACCTGTAGCACAGAGCACATTAACCCACGCATAGACCAACAAAAACCTTTCTGAGTGCCTCCTTTGCACTCAGTATTTACTATAGCCATAGCTATCTGTTGTCCATAGATGCTGACCACCTTGAACACCAATTGATTTTTGCAATGACAGGATTCATTCACCAGATAGATCTGCAGAATATGTTGACAAAACAAGCAGTAATGGCCTGATGGAAAATGCATTACTCCTGTGAATTGCTCATCTTTAATTCACTTAAAATAGGTGTAAAACTCACAGGCAAGTTCAAAAGAAAGAAATGTCAGGTTACTAAAGGTGAAGAAAAAAATAAGATGTTTTGATATGTCCTGTGGATGTTAGCTCCTTTGAGAAAAGTTTCTTAAGGATTATTTCCCTTATTGTTACGAAATGTTCTGATCTATTTATTTGAAAGGATATTCTCTGCTTACACAGAATCCAGAATTTGCTTTAGGAAAAATATTTTGGATGTTGTATGCCCTTAAAAAAACCCCAAACATGAACAACAAACTAGACAAGTAACAGAAAATTTAGAATTAAAACATTTACATGAGATCAGCTAACACTGTCTGTGTAGGTATTAAGAAACAAAAGCTCTAAAGCACTTCATCCCTTGATGCATCAAAAGAGCTTTTGTGCAGCACTCGGACAACTTAAAACTAAACAAAGTTCTCAAGTTCCCACAAGGTGTGACTAGCATGCATACAGACTCTTCTGCCCACTACTAATTTCTGAGAGAGGTCTTCCAAATTGCCCTTTGCTGTACTCATTTTTCATAAGCCTCTGTTCATCTGCATTATTCTTGTTGCTTTGAATCTTTTATTTTCTCTCAGATGACTAGAAGCCACCTTTCCAGAAAGATGTCGGCACTAAAGGAATCAGTGGTGGCACAGCATCTAGGGAATGTGCTGCACAAGGTTTAGGTGGCGAGATACTTGATCCCAAGGTGCTAGAATCATGGAAAATCATTTGATGGGTATCAAGGTGAGGTGCATTATTTTGCATAACCTTAGGTTCAATGAAAGGTCACAAACAGCCACAAACACCCTCTACTTTATGTAAAACTGTATTGGGGTTTCAGTGAGGTTTTCAATTAGTGACCTCAGAGTAATTTAGGGTAACAGTGTTGAGAGTTATGTTCGCCTTGTTTACACCACCGTAAGTAGTTTATACCTTGTTTACAATGCTATAAGTAGTTAGAGAGAGGTAGTGAATGCTCAGCTCAAAACCCAACTGCTCTATGATTTAGGCTAATACAATACATCATTGGAAACTGATTAGTTAGTTAAGCCATAAAATTCCATTTAAATATGACTACTTGGAAACTGGGCTATTAATAATACTTATTGCAAATGTCACTGATTTCAGATTATAAAACTTAATTGACTATTACATGTGCTCCAAATAATTACAGTGTGTACCAACTGGTGCTTGATTCTGTCTCTGTGAATCACTTCAACACTTTTCAAAGCTGTTCTCTAAAAAAAAGAAAAAGAGGTTTCCAGGCAGCTGGGGAAAGGTATAAGGGAAGAATCCTCTATTAGTTCAGTATTTTCCTCATTGTAAATACCTGTGTTAAGCCTTGACTTAAGTATTTTTAATTATCAGCCAAACTTTATGAAGAAAACCATAAGCATTTATGAGTATTTTGACCACTTATTGTGTTTCCATAGTCTGAACTTAAGTGACAGAACTGTACAGTTGGATAGCCCAAGAACGCGGGCGTTCCGGTGATCTGGAATTTGTGCTACATTTCATTCCAAATCCCAGCAAGGGAACACATTGGCCTGACCAGGTTCTGTCAGCTAACACTCTTCTTCCTTACTCTTTCTTCCAGCTTCCTCTGGGTGTCACAGATGTGTAGGTAATATGTGTAGCCAAAATACAACATAAGAATGTTAAATTATGGGCTTATCCTAGTTTCAAACACAGAATGGCTTTCACAGAACAAAGAGTTATGCCAGGAAGAGTTTTTGCCACTTTTTGACCCTTCTACAGAATACATAGGAGCTCCAGCAATGGGTAGAGAAACAGATGAGGAAATATAAGTGAGCTGTCATGTTAGGCTGTAGATCTAGGTTCTGGAAATCAGGAAACACAGATTCCATAGAGTAAATATATGTTTCATTACTCCTGACTAGATGGAAGCCAAGCATCCCACTTTTAAAGTGGCTGAGGCATTAAGTCTTTTATGGAAAGGAGGATCAGCTGCTGTAAAAACCTATTACAGTGAACCCTTATAGAAGTATGCCTCAGTTTCCCAGTTTGGCAGATCTGTGTTCAACAAAGTGTTGAAGTGTTCAGCTTGCAACATGGCTCATGTATACGAACACTTGTGACATTATTACTCACAAAATTGGCAAGTTATTAATATAAAATAAATGAGGCTCAAAGTTATGCTATGAAGCTAGAGACACCTAAAACCAAAGTGACATTTTAACATGGAACAGATGTCTTTACGAGAAAAGCAACTAGAAATCAATCCAAGGAGCCTTTGAGTAAATAGCTGAGTTTGTCAGTTTAGAACATTAGTACGCCTAGCAAATCATAGCTCCTAATGTCAACATATCATCCTAGAGCAGGGGACATACAACAATGAGATGGTAAATATTTTCTGAGGTCAATATTTGCTGTGCTTGATGCTGTTTAATTCCTCAAATCCATTACTGCTTAAATGGCCAGAATGCAGAGGTGCTCCAAAGACCTTGCAATTTCCTATTGACTTTGGATGGAACTAGAGTACAGAGCACCTTGCTGAAGAAAGGCACCCACCCTGTCTTGTACAACATGCGTACCATTTATAAAACCTAAGTTATTAAAAAATTTGGAAATAATTCTAAAAAAAGTTTCATGACCAAGGGACCGTTCCAGACCTACTTGGGGAGTTTACTTACAGTACAGTTTCCAAAGATTTTGTGGTGGACAATCTCTGTCCGCGGGGAAGAATTTGACTTTGATATACATGAAGAATTTCATGCAGCAAAAAGGTGCATGAAATGAGATGAGAATGCTCATGGTTATGTTTCCTTTCTTTTATTCCTGTTTGCTTTTTCTTGTGTCTTTAAAATGCTGCCTATAGAAAGTTACATGTAATTTAAAGTGAAACCATATATAGGTAGGATCATGTGGCATCTTGCTTTTCAGGTTGTTTTGTGGGACAAGGGATAGTATTAGCACCAGCATTGAATTAGTACAGCTTCCAGGCAACTGACATTGCTTAGTTAATGAGAAAGAATAAGTTTTCCCAAGCCACATTTTCCAATCCATACCCTAATATCAATAATTGCTTCAAATTATCAGTATGTTTGTATTTGCAAGTGTGATCCCTCACCCATTTTATTTTGTGCAGCAATCTGTTATATTAGAAATCTAGACTTCAGCATTTTTTTCAGACAGAAAACTTCAGATAGAGAACTGCATTCTCCCATCCAATGAAGTTACCAACCATAAAAAGACAGAAAATCACCAGTTATACCCAGTTAGTAACTCAAATCTTCAGAAGGATGGCGAAACAACTTCCACATGTTTGGGTTTTTTGAGAGGGGAGTGGAAGCACGAGCAGGCTGATATATGGTTTGCTACACTTTTCAGGAGATTTGATTTGCCAAAGTACCAAACACATGTCCTCTGAAAATCTGTCTCAAAGTGCATAATCGTTGTCTCCAGTACCTTGAGAAAAATACAGCTTAATGTCATATATGAAATTCTAATCTAAAACTTGTCACATTGCCATACGTTTTCTTGCCAACTATCCACACATATCCCATTATTTTCTTCTGAGTTACTCTTTGCCAGAAGAGAACACCAGTTGTGTCATGTAACACAGCAGGGTATTTTTCTGACTGATTAAGTGCAGGTATGACTCTTACAGGAAGGAAGATGAACAGACTCCTGCGGGCAGGCATGATGTGCCAGCTTTGTCACTTCTAGTTGTTGGTGTGTAACAACTTAGACTTCCCATGAGAACTTTGAAAATGTTAATACCAAGTCCAACAGCTCAACATCGTAATCTCCTCAGAGAAGTAAACAAATTAAACTGAAACAGGGAGGGTGAGAGTGACCTTGGATAAGCTGCTTCAGCAACGTGTGCCACTTTGTGCTCCTAACCTCAGCTGCCTTTGCCTGTTATTTTACAGGCAGCCTAAGACAGGGCACCTATAGCTTGGAGCCCCGACCTGTAAGGACGGTGCAAGAAGTAATAACTTGTCCAACGTCCTGCACATAGAGAGTTTCACGAACACCCTTCACCTACATTTTCAATACAGTTTTATCAAGACAGTAGCAAATCTCTAGCAGAGCACAAGCACACTGATATAAAGACCCTGAATTTACAAACGTATCTAGAAGTGGAAAGCGAAGGTGCCTGAATTGAGGAGAAAGTTGTCCTTGAAAATTTTTCATAGAGCCTTAATGCTCACAGAAATATCTGCAGAATTGTTCTCTTCAGCGAGCAAGGCTTGCTTATGCTTTCTCACAACAGCTTAAATTCTCTGCTAAAACAGTGGCCTCTCTGTTAAGTGATTCAAATATGTAAGACAAACTCTATTTTACATTCAAATCCGACTGACCATCTTGAATAGTTTTCAAATAAATCACACTTGTCTGCCATTCAGCACAACCCCACACATGCTACTCCTAATCAGTATTTTCCTCTACCTCCAGCTGTATAATTTGATACCTAGAAGTTTTATTTTGCCCTTTAACAAACTGTTTCTGGGAAACAAGTCCTACAATCAGGATACTTTTCTCCCTCTTTTTGACATGAAGATAAGAATCCTTTTGGGGTGCTGTATAGTGTTACCTGTGTACAGTGTTGCTTTAAACATATGACTAAAAATTCAGAACAGATATATCATTGGTGAGGTCCAGATAATTGATTCTTAAGTCAGCTGCATCAGGCAGGATTTTTGATGGTATCTTTATAAATAGATTGGTGCTTTCAACGTGCCTGATGGTATCTCTCGTGTTGACATGAAAGGCATTTGGAGGTTGGAATACCCTAGTTATACAACTTGTATTCCTGGTACAGATCATGCAGGCTGTTAGCTTTTTGCTTCTCAGAACACTAAATCCAAATATCTGGATAAATACATTTTGCATATTTGTACTTTTTAGTATTTTGTGTTTCCATTTTTTTAGCAACTTACTGATTTTTATTAAAATTAAGAGTTATGCACTTTTGCATTATGAAGATATTATTCTTAAAATTTTACATGAATATACACTTAAAATCAACAACATTCATCAAAAGACTGCCTTTCAGTCTCTTATTTTCAAAACCTACAAGCCCCATTTTAACTCAGTATAAAACAGATTGCTAATTCCTTTAGAAACAATGGTTAAAGGGACCCACACGTTCCCTACTCAGTGAAATTTTGGACCAAACTGTAGAGAAGCAGCAGCCAATAACACACAAACATTTGATGTGGTTCACTCCAAGCACACAAAAGTACTGGGCAACCCACATGGCTTTGTTTACGAACTTTAAAAGCAAAAGCAAGATCAGCAGTTGACAGAATCCCCTCCACTTACAGCAGGAACTGCCTTCCAGCAGTTGTGTGTGCAAAACCCTCAGGCTGCTTTGAAAAATCTCTTATCTGTAGTTCTCGCTGTGAAAGTGGGGATGCTAACGGTAAAACTGATAAGAGCATTCTTCCTCCTCTTTAAATATAAGAGCTGAAATATTGATCAATTTTTTACACACCTTTACATATAAAGCTTAAGTATAGCAAAGCTTTTCTGGCTGAAACAAATGTAAGAGAAAGAAAAGAAATAAAATGGGAGCTCTAAGAACAATGAGGTATATCCAGATTTTCTGGGCTGATTTAAAAAAACATGTCTTTCAAAGAAGTTTTTACTCCCAACGAGTTCTGGCTACCCACAGTATGTACAACATATCATTGATGTTTTTCATTGTTATACTGTTTATTAGGGTTGGAAAGGGCCTTCAAAGGTCATTGGGTTCAACCCTCATGCTCAAGCAGGATACAAATTACCAAAAACCATAACCACCTAAAAAGCTTAAATCAGCTTCACAAAACCTCATCCAGACGGGTCTGAAACATCTCCAGAGAAGGAGACTCCACATCCTCCCTGGGCAACCCATTCCAGTAGTTAATAACCTGACTCTAAAGAAGTTTTTCCTCAGATTGAGGTGAAACTTCCTGTGTTCAAGCTTGCATCCATTGCCCCTTGTCCTGTTCGACACAACTGAAAACAGAGTATTCCTTTCTCCTTGGCACTCAGCCCTCATGTATTTATAGACTGGGATTAAATCCCCTCAGAGCCTTTTGTCCCAAACTAAAAAGTCCGAATATTCTCAATGTCTCTTCAAAAGGCAGTTGTTCCAGACCCCCAGTCACCTCGCAGCTCTGCATTGAACTCTCTCCGTTAATTCTCTATCCCTCTTGAATTGGGGAGCCCGAAACTGGACACAGCATTCCAGGTGCAGTCTCGCTAAAAGGAAATGAAGGACTAGAAGAATTTGCCTTGATCTGCTAGACACACTCCTCTTAATCCATCCCAACATCCTATTGGCCTTCTTGACCACAAGGGTCATGTTCCACATATTCCATGACATAAACTGAAGCAGGATCTGGTACACAGAAAATCTTTACCTAATAGTTTTCATGCATGCAAGTGCTCACTACTACTTTTACATTGTACAACCATGGTGGATTTTGAACATATAGTTATAACAAGTCCAGACAACTGATTGTGCTCTCACACTTAACTGCATGCTGGAACACACCCCAGCCACTAGCAGAATCACACTCTGAAAATCCACATAAGCCAGATTTAATGAAAATTTCTAGTTTGGAAGCCTCATGGGATCCAGACCATTTGGCTAGATTAAGAGCTTCATGGTGCTGTTGGAGAACCTCAGCAAGTTCCTCAGGTCGTAGTGGACTGGATGTATCTCCTTTATCATACACAACGCTATACACAGAGGATATGCATCACACTCTTGAGATAGGCCACTGATATATTTAACTAATTGAATTTGGTGTTATGGTTTGCAAAATAAATGATCAGCAACTTCACTGAAGATGACTTACTGTGAGGGTCAGCCACAAACCATGCAGGGCCAAGAGTCAGGCAAAAGTTAGCAGTTGTTGGCTGCAGTGTGTGCACTCTCACAGGTGCATTTTGGATGGCACCAAACTGTAATCCCTGATGGCACTGGGGCACGGCACAGGGGACACACTAAGCCATGATCTGTGTCCTGTAAGCAACAACAATGAAACTGAGTGGTCTAGGACCATTTTACGGTGTAAGGAGTGAGAGTAAAGGCAACTCTAATTAATGGAGCTATTGTTCTGTGTGGTTTTGACCTAACACATTGGGCTGTTGGAGGACATGAATGCTCTCTCTGCTGCAGCACCTCCTCTTGAGAGCTTGTAAAAAGATCAGGATGAAAACACAAAGGAATTTTGTCAGGCAAGGAAATCATAGAATCATAGAATCGTTAGGGATTGGAAGGGACCTCGAAAGATCATCTAGTCCAATCCCCCTGCAACAGCAGGATCACCTAGACCAAGTCACTCAGAAATACATCCAGGTGGGTCCTAAACGTCTCCAGTGAAGGAGACTCCACAACCTCCCTGGGCAGCCTGTTCCAGTGCTCCGTCACCCTCACTGGGAAGAAGTTCCTTCTCAGATTGATGTGGAACCTCCTATGTTCCAGCTAACAACCACTGCCCCTCATCCTATCACTAGATGAAAACAAGAAGAGCCTAGATCCATACTCCTGACACCCACCCTGCAAATATTTGTAGACATTAATGAGGTCACCCCTCAGTCTCCTCTTTTCCAAGCTAAAGAGACCCAGCTCCCTCAGCCTCTCCTCATAAGGGAGGTGCTCCACCTCTTTCATCATCCTCATTTCCCTACGCTGGACTATCTTCAGCAGCTCCACATCCCTCTTGAATTGAGGAGCCCAGAACTGGACACAATACTCCAGGTGTGGTCTCACTGAGGCAGAGTAGGGGAGAGAAGAACCTCTCTTGATTTGCCACCTCCCTTCTGATCCACCCCAGGATGCTATTTGGCCTGTTGGCCACAAGAGGGCGACACTGCTGGCTCATGGTCATCCTGCTGTCCACAAGGACCCCCAGGTCCCTTTCTCCTACACTACTCTCCGACAGGACAGGCCCCAGCCTGCACCGGTACCTGGGGTTGTTCTTGCCCACATGCAAGGCTCTACACTTACCCTTGTTATATGTCATCAAATTCCTCTCTGCCCAGCTCTACAGCCTGTCCAGGTCTTGCTGAATGGCATCACAGTCTGCAGGGGTGTCAGCAACACCACCCAGCTTTGTGTCATCAGCAAACTTGCTGACAGTGCACCCTAATCCCTCATCCAAGTCATCAATGAATAGATTGAACAGGACTGGTCCCAGCACCGACCCCTGGGGCACTCCACTAGATACAGGCCTCCAACTAGACTCTGTCCCATTGACCACTACTCTCTCACTTCTACCCTGTAACCAGTTCATGATCCACCTCAGTACCCGAAAATCTAGACCACACTGCCTCAATCTGGCTGTGAGGATGCTGTGAGAGACTGTGTCAAATGCCTTACTCAAGTTGAGATAGACCACATCCACTGCTCTTTCATCATCTTTCCACCTGGTTATGTCCTCATAAAAGGCTATCAGGTTAGTCAAGCATGACTTCCCTTTGGTGAAGCCATGCTGACTGTCCCTAATGACCCTCCTGTCCTTGATGTGCCTGGAGACAGCCTCTAGGACAAACTCTTCCATCACCTTTCCTGGGATAGAGGTGAGGCTGACCGGTCTATAATTACCTGGGTCTTCCTTCTTTCCTTTTTTGAAGATTGGGGTAACATTTGCTATCCTCCAGTCTCTAGGCACCTCTCCTGGTTCCCATGGCTTAGCAAAGATGATGGAGAGTGGCTTAGCAATGACTTCCGCCATCCCCCTTAGTACACGTGGGTGCATCCCGCCTGGGCCCATGAATTTGTGTACATCCAGCTTGCTCAACTTATCCCTGACCCAGTCCTCATCAACCAAGGCAGGCTCCTCTCTTGCCTCCACTTACTCTGGAGTCTCAGCAGTCTGGGGCTTGACATCAAGACAGCCCCCAGAAGTATAGGCAGAGTCAAAGAAGGTGTTGAGTATCTCTACCTGATACTCTTCTGTCCCTTTTTTGTTTTTTCCCTTTGAAATTCAAGAGCTGGCATCAGAGTGGCCTCTGCCCCCACTGGACAGTGTCTGTTAAAAACTATCAGCACTTGGTTTAAATAAACTCTCCTATCCTCAGCATTACAATAAGAGCCAAGAGTTTACTCACTGTTGATAGAATGAAAACATTGGTTTTAAATGAACTCGTATGTCCATATGTAGCAATTCTTACACTCCAGAGCTAAGACTCCATTAATCTGTCTTTTTTTTCCTAACTTTAACAAGATAAAACATATTTTTTCAGCATACTCATAAATGGTGCCTATAAAGCAAGCTTGACACTATCACACCAAATCTACAGAGCCTAAAACATCTTTTGCTTTAATATATTTCTATCTTTGTTGTGTCCAATCACAGAAACATATAAGCACACACATGTATGTAAACATCTTTCTGCTCAGCCTCTTCCTCACTATCCTAGGCAGCATCTATAATAAACATTGAAAAATATTCTAACTTTTAACCAGACTATCCATGTCATTATGGAAATCTTTTCACAGTAGGCTGAACTGAAATCACTTCTCATTGGCTGAGCAAAATACTGAAAGCTACAGTTCACATTTGTACCCAAGCTTAAGAGTGCTAAGAGGGTTCTTGCTCTGGTCATTTGCTCTGCAGAAGGTCCCAGTGGAGTCATGGCATGCTCCCAAAGGCTTCCAAAAGTGCCAGCATGGGAACTGTTTTCCCCTATGTTTCTCCTGATTATTTCTGGTTGATCCTCCCATCCAGGAAAAAACTTAGGGCCAAAATTTCCATATGAAATAGAGTAACTATTGCCACTGCTGCTGGAGAGGGGTGGAGAACAATGCCAAACCCCTCTGCTGTTCACAGCAACAAGCAGATAGGTCCATTTGTTTATGATATGAAATGCTTTCCCTATTCCCTTGCAAACACTTCAGAAGTAAGTCCGTCTCTTCAAACCTCCATTTAAAAGGTTTATTCACAGAGCTCAAAGCAGACACAAGTGTTGAGTCTGAGCATTCAGCTTCCCAGCAGGGTGTGAGATCTAGGATAGCAGTAAATTTAAATGGACTTTCCATTTTCATAGAAACAATAAAGAGTAAGGCAGAGACAGAAGTTTAATTTACACAGATCGAAACTAGATGAGAAGGTATCTAAATAAGAACAGACAGATGAAGAAAACAGGTCTTGAAGGACAGAGCAGAAGATTGTAAAGGTCTCCACTGCAGTGAGTTTCTACCTTTTGCTCCACTAAGATTGCTGAATGGAGCCAAGGACATCTGATTATATTGCCCTGTTTCACCAGTGTCTTACAGATTTTTCCTTTCTCCACTAGCTCTCGCTCAGAACTTAAAAATATTTTAAAGCAAGTTCAACCAGCACATCCTTAACCATCATAAAACAAGGGTAAAGTTCCAAATGTAGATGAAATCTTATGGAGTGGACCAGTAGAGAACAACAAATTACATTCAGTTTTATGTGCTATTGCTTTCTCATCTGTCTCTAATAATCCCTGGTTTAGGTTTGTACTTCAGATTAAAACTGTGCAGCAGCACACCAACACTGTCACATACTCTTTCATTCTACAGCATCAAGGCAGAGCAGAACAACTGCTTCCCAAATCTCAGTGCCTCTCATCCACCATCTTGGCAGCTCATCTGACCTGCCTCCAAACTGAGTTACCACATTCAGATCTGGAAATTATGGGCGAGTTGGGTGTCCTAGTGTGGTCTTTGCATATTAGTGACAAACATTCCCTTCTTTTGGGGAACCCTATATAAAGAGGTTGATTGTTACATCCCCTGTCTATTCTGCAGTCCTCGTTTGTTTTTTTGGCCCCTCAGATCATAAGGCTCTGAACTGTTGTCTCACCTCATCAAAAGAGGATGAAATCTTTCCCCATTCTTTCAGTGTTGTTAGTATCAGAATGGTAGAATTCACTATCTTTTGGATCTGTTTGTCAGTAGTTTGCTCAACCAAGCCCCCAGGGATACACACTGTTATCTCTGTCGTCTATGGTATCTCTTCTGAACTGTATGCATCTTTAATTTCCAGAGCTCCTGTGTGAAACTTTTCATTACATCATCAGAATAACTGGAAACCCTCTCATTTACTAAGACTTAGGTTTGTCCTTAGAACATTGTTCTATTTGGTCAGACTTTTATAGTTCCTTACAGTTCATTTAGCCAATGATCTATTGCAGAAATGTTCTACTTTCTCCATCACTCTCTTTAAGAATAAAGATCAAAGCATCAGATATAAGAGGTAACAAATTCCACGAAGTTTCTGCCTTACTTCTCCACCATCCAAACTCTAGATAAGTCTCAAAGTTGAAAAAAATGCCATGAAAAAAATCTGAGACAAGCTAATGACCAAGACTTGATCTAAGCTCAGCTGACTGCATCCTGTAAGTTTGAAATGTCACTGATAGAGCTATGATTTAGAGGCACACATTTTTTACTCCTGAACATTATCATACTTATAAGAATCACAGACCCATAAAAGAGTTTTTGCTGGAAAAAACCTTCAGAATCATCAAGTCCAAATTTTTCCTAGCCCTCTCAGCAGCACTAAACCTTGCTCCCAAACACAACATTTACATTTCTTTTCAACACCTCCATCCCTGAGCAGAATGTTCCCCAACAATGATCCACCTGTTTTTCTTTTTGGAGCCAGTTGTGACATCAAGTCTATGGCAACTCTGTCTTTCTGGTACTTCTGGCCTGAATAAATCATCCTCTTCTTCAACAGCCAGTTCCTCCTGCAGGTCTCCGCACCTGTTCTGCAAGAGTAACTGGGAAGGTGGGGGAGACTAGGAGGGGATTCACCTGCTTCCCTAAGCAGGAACCTGTTTTTATTCCCTCCCTTCTCTGAGGTCCCCTTCAACTGCCTGGTGAAAAGAGGAGAGGGCATCATCTGATTGATGTGGGGCCTCAACTTTTTCCTTACTCCCAGGGAGTGGGTCCAGCAGTCAATCTTCCTCACACTCCTAAACTCCATCCTTCAGCCCAGCCACCAGGCTGAGCAGATCATTCACCTGTTCACACTGTTGTCTCCACCACCTTCCATCACAAGTGCCAGGCTCCAGCACTCCCCCCAGCCAGAGCCCCAGGTGCCTACCCATTCATGTGAGGGCTCTGCCTGGGTGCCACAGCTCTTGTACCAGCAGCCCGTTTCCAGGTAGCAGTCATGGCTGGACCTTTACAAGCAGCTGACACCTTGCAGCTCGAGGGTCAGCTGGGATGGTCTCCCATCGCCTCTGGCCACTTAGAGAGGGACTGAACTCACCTTGAACTCCGGCGCATGCTCTGTACCCTGCTCTGCGAGCTGCACCCAGCTGTGGCACCCACCGCGGCACCCACAAGCGCTGACTGCTCGTCCTGTGCTCTCTCGAAGGCTTCGTACAGCCTGGTGCCGGACAGAGCTGTGCGAGATGCCGGCTGCTCAGTGCTGCCCGCCCTGACGAGCCCCGCCCTGATAAGCCCGCCCTGACGAGCCCCGCCCTGACGAGCCCCGCCCTGACGAGCCCGCTCTCACTCCTCAGCCTCTTTCCTTCCTCCTCGGCGCGCAGCTCCTGAGTCGCGCGCCCTGCCTGCACGAGCCGACGCTCGAGCGCCAACCAACGGCCGCGCGCAAAGCCACGCACTCTTATCGCTCGCGCTCTCCAGGAGCAATCAAATCTCCGCGCGCCCCTTGGCCACGCCCCTTCACACCTGATTGGCTGCCGAGGACTTTCGGGTTCCCGCCGGGTCCCTGCGCTCGGAAGCACCCGTTGTGCCGCGCGAGTGACATCCCACCCCGGGCTGAGCTGCTTCTAGGACTCCATTACGGTAGCTGAGAGCCTCACTTGTCTGTTTGTCTCAACTCAGTGCTCAGTGGTTGCGCTGCTCTATCTAGGGTGGCTGCAGGGGCGCTTGCTGCCCTCACTCGCCCATCTTGGCGAGGTTATCAAAGCCTGTAACGGGCTGCCCGGGCCAGTGGTGAAGTTGCCATCTCTGGGGGAATTTAAAAGCCATAGAGATGTAGTGCTGAGGGACATGGTTTAAGCATTAGGGGACCTAGCACCACTGGTTTGAAGGTTGGACTTGCAGATCTCTTTCAACCAAAGAGAATCGGAGATTCTGTGTAGTGTAGACAAAATGTCATGTCCTCCCACACCCTCTGGGGATTTCATTTACCCTTTGCCTTGCAGCATGTAAATGAACACTCGCAGGATGATACCAGAACTACTGACCTGTCTAAATACTTAACAATATTGGGCTTATCACTGCCCCTCATGATTGCAATGTCATTAATAAGATATTCTTTCTTTGTGGTGTGTTTAACTTTGATTTTCTTGATGGCCGCCTAAAAGGACATGGAAAACCAAGAACGTGAGTAGTGCAGCATACAAGATCAGAACAAACACCTACGTACACTGCTATGAAGTTCCACACTGGAAAGATCATTCGAGTTGCACAAAAAAGTACATTCGCAGCACTTCCTAACTTCTCAAATTTTGATTTTGCAACTCTGAATAGGATTGATTCTGTGCACAGAAGCACATTGCCCTTGGCACCTATCCCTGAGTACCTGCCAAATCCACGGGGACAGTGGACACTTATCTTCTGACCTGTGGCCATGTCGGTGGCTCTGTAAACACTGCCAAAGCTCCTGGAAACAAAAGAGCAGTGAAGAAATGAGAAGGGTTTCGTCCCTGGGAGTGAAGGCAAGCTCAGGCAGGAGCACTCTGCTGTCTGTAGTGTTTAGGAAACACCTCTGGCCATCCATTCCTCAGCCAGCAGCCTACCAGCCCTCTGCCATGCAGGATATCCAAGGGGAAACTTATGTCCAATGTGAAAAAAATGTGCTGCTGCAAATCTCTGCCTGACAGACTAAATTCTCTTAGTTTATAACTGACAGAGCAGGAACTGCAAAAACTGGAAAACAGTATCTTAACTTCTTTGTTCATTATCCAGTCACTGGCATCAAGTATCTAAACTATGGAGTTATAATCCTGACCATTTAGCAAAACATTAGAAAGAAATGCTGCTGACCATAACATCTTTAGCATGGCCATAGTGATTTCTCCTAAGAAAATAAGCCAGGAGGTGCCACACCGTTGAAGGACAGAAAATCTTCCTGCTCCTTGTCATCTGTGCACAGCACCTTGCCACAGTTGTCTTTGGTGACATCTTGTGACCACAGTTAGAACTTCTGGGCAGTACTGAGAACAGAATCTAAACCCCATCTCTGAATGTGTCTGGGGCTTGCCTGACCTCCAGGTTGATAGTTCACCAGCAAAAGATGTGGCCCATATTTGCGTGTAAGTAACTGTGATTGGACCTACCCTTGCCCATATTTTCAAATGCTGAGTATTTCTCATGGGGGTGTCCCACGCTCACAATGCTCCCTGAAATAAAGCAAATTAAAGATGCTCACTTAATAACAGAGCTGCCGCCCTCCAGCAGATCAGAAATGAGGCCTCACTGCCTGAGGTTGTGAGGTGGTTGTAGTCAGAGGGGTTGCAGCAGCAACACACCAGCAGCAGTCATGGACTCAGCACCGGTAGAACATCTCAGACATGAGAGCTCTTTCATAGACTCAGAATCATTAGGGATTGGAAGGGACCCCGAAAGATAGAGTCCAATCCCCCTGCCACAGCAGGATCACCTAGACCAAGTCATAGAATCACTCAGGCTTGCAAGGCACCACAAGATCATCCAGTTCCAACTCCCCTGCCATGGGCAGGGACACCCCACCCAATTTTCTTGTAGACCACATTTAAGTACTGAAGATTCACAACAAGGATGGCTCTCCCTGGAGCCATCTCTTCTCCAGCCCCAAGACTCTCAGCCTGTTCTCACAGCAGAGGGGTTCCAGCCCTCACAGTATTCTGCATCCTAGTCTGGGACAATCCCCTCCCTTGAGTTGTCGGACACATAGCCCAGGGACTGACATGACCGACACCTCTACAAAGCTAGTCCTGCAACAGCCTCCATTTCCTGTATTTGAATTATTTTTTGAAAGCTTGACAGCCCTTTAAATCCCTTCTGTTGGCTCTTCAGTGGCAGTGAACCCTAACTTCTTGGGCAGGAAGAGCATGCCTGCTGTACATGAACTCTATGCATGCAACCTTGCAAAGCAGATAGGGTGTGACCCATGTGCCTCAGTGGATGGCTGCATGTGGAAGTAAAGATGTTTTATTCTGTCCAGGCAAACATATGGAAGGTTTAGTCTTCAGCTGGTTTTGCAACCCAACCATCATGACTGAGAAGGGATTTAGAGTAGAAATGTGAGGTTTCAGCCAGTACCTTAAAAACCAGGAGACCTATTAAATGCAGTTTCTAATAAAAATTTTTCCTAACTGGTTAATTGCAGTTGCTAAATGATTTCTTTTTATAGTAAAAGCTTTATAATTAACAAGCCAGACATTGATTTCTAGTCATTATCAATTTCTCTATGATTATTATTGCTTCTATAATAATCTTCACTGTATTAACATAGATTAAGAAGCTCTTTAAGATAGAGCAGCTTCATTAGCTCCTGCTATCACAAGAGGACCTACAGAACTCAGCACTTCAATTAACCACCATGCAGAAGCTGAAAATAAATGCAGCAATACTCTGTTCCTAGGGGCTGAGGTACATAGAGCAGTGTCAGAAAACTCAGTGCTCAGCTCTGAGCTCTTAACTCCCAATCAGTAAAGCTTCTAAAAATCATTAACTTGGACAACTGTGTTAACAATATTACCGTGTTAATCCTTATTGCTGCATTAATGAAACATGTTTTATCCTGTGGCCCTACTGTGCTTGGAAACATTTACAAATACAACTGCAAAACTGGGATGATTTCGAATCTGGTAAACCAGTCATGGAAACCACATCAACTAAATGAAACACAGCAGCATGGGAGAGGGGCTCACCCTGTTTCATTGTCCTGACTTTCAAGCATAGAATCATAGAATCATTAGGGATTGGAAGGGACCTCGAAAGATCGTCTAGTCCAATCCCCCTGCAACAGCAGGATCACCTAGACCAAGTCACACAGGAACACATCCAGGTGGTAAGCATTTGAGTATACTGAGTGAAGAGGAATCAAGATGGGAACTGAGACACTCAGGTTCACTCTTGTGAAATGTGCCAGAGAATCTTTGCAGAGTAGGAGGCTATTTCTCATCCAGAAGGATAGCAGCTCACTTGCTGACCTTTGCTTGATCTTCTCCGGAGAGATATGCTAAGACTCATAATAGTTTTGGTCGTCCTTTGTCAGCACAGACCACTCATTTCTGCCTGCAAGTAACTGAATTCAAAGTACACTTTGAATTTTCTTGCTTTTAAAGTTATATTGATTACTTTGCACTGAGATTTGGAGTATGATTCATACGGCTGCAGAAAAGTCACACAGACATGAAAAATTTTGTCTGAGCTATGCCCGAGATTTATTTCAGATGTAGATCCCAGATTAATTAATTCATGACTATTCATCTCAGTCATTCCAAGTGATCTCACTTAACTTTCCTTCATGAATTTACAGATGAAATTGAAACCAGGGCTCAATGAAAAGGGGTTTTTAATATAGTGTATGAGATTTTGTACAGTGACTAAAACAGATAGAAGTAGCAGCCCTACGTAAGTCCTTGATGCCTCGACAAAAGCTTACAATGCATAAATGTGGATTTCCTGATATTCTCATCTCTTTATGTCAAGACAAGTTTTGGTTTGACCTGTCACTGAGACTGCAAATAGTCGGGCAATTTAGAGCTTTTCAAATGCTGAAACCAAATTGCGCTCATATCTGACCTGCCCTTGGTCATTTTACCTGAACACTGTGAATGACAGAATAAGAGAAGAAGCTGCACAAGCTGAAAGCCAACTATACTGACAGATTAAAAATAAATATTAAAAAAACCCATTATAGTATTTGAAATATTGCCTCTATTTTTCAGCATAGTTCAACAAAGCTGTATGTTGGGGCTGCTTTCTCCAGCCATGTACAATGCTCTTTCCTGCTCCAAAGAGAGTAAGCCTTTGTTGGATTTTAAATAAAACTTCACAGATTTTGTCATTTCTGACCTAAACTATGCTCAGCCTCCTCTGCCTGTCACCAAAACTAGTAGATAGAATCCTACCTGACTTGTGTCCAAAACAGAAAAAAGAGGTGAGTGATCATGCCCTTGTACTGGGCAGTGGTGAGGCCAAACTTCCGAGTACTGTGTTCAGTTTTTAGCACTTCAGTACAAGACACTGATGTTCTGGAGCAGGTCCAAAGAATGTGCACAAATAGGCAACAGGTAAGGAATTCTTTCAACTTACTTTCATATCTTTCAATTTTTTTTTATTAAATAATTTGCTACAGAAAGAGTAGCCACAGAAACTGCTAACTCCTTTGTAACTAAGCGGTGTTTTAGACCAAAAGTGTACTAATTTCTTTGAACCTTCAATCCAAGTCTTTTTTATCCACAATTTCTGTATCTGATCTAGAGGAGAAAACTGTGCCTATTCATCTGAAAAACTTATGGGGTGAGAAAGCAAACCCAAGAAAAAAACTACAAAGAACATAAAAGGGCCACACCTATGGTTTCTACTCTAAACTTCTTGTCCTGAGGCTGTCACAAATCGCTCTGCTTGCCTGATTTATATTTCCATATTGTCAATAAACTCTACAGCAAAATGTCAATTGAGCAAATACTCAGGAAGGGTTACAGAGCAGTTAGTCCTACTCCAGCATATCTACAGTAATAAACGGATTGAAACAAATCTATTTTCTCAGACAGGAAGAGTCCATGAATGTAACTGATGTTCTACTTTGTGACAAATACCATGTGGCTACAGTAACCAGGGCCTTGAACTGTAACATAAAGAGGAGCTTTGCATCTTCACTGTACTGTGGGAAGGGCTGTGTAGTGACTTCTCTGCGTTCAGCGCTTGGTTGGCTTAGATTCACACTACAGGACTCCGTGATGAAGCATTTCTTAGAAATGCTTCAGAGAAATTAATGTCATTCCAACACTATTATCTTCTTGGGAGACAACTATATTTCATAAAAAATTGTATTAAAGCAATTCAAAGCTCAAGGAATGTAATGATATAGATGTGTCTTCTGATGCTATGATCCTAACCCCTCTCTACTGGAAGGCACAGCCAGAAGCACAGTAGCTGCAGAGACTGCATTCCTTGGTCATGAACTTAACGCTCCATTATAATGATTTTCACTTTTGTATCAGAAGACTTAGGCTGACAAGAAAATATTGATCGTTCTCAGGCCATGTTCAGAAGAATTTATTTGCAGATGGCAAGAATGGTAAAGATGAGTTGAGATGAATTACTATCTGTGTTGAGATCAGTTACAGTTCATGGTTTCAGGTAGGCAATTTCATAAAAATCCCGCAAATACAAGACATAGGTTTTGGTCTGAACCCAGTGTATCTCCTGACTTGAAGAAACAGGGATACCCAATATCTATACTTTAATCCAGCTATGTTTTAATTCTGTATATACCCAGGTACTTTTTCATATTTCTTCATTCCTTAATTATTCTAGACATAATAATAACCAGATAGTAGAGTGAAGAACAGATTTAGAAATCTGTTTCTGAACATGAGTTGCCTTGAGATGACTAGTACTATCAACTCAGTGCCTCTCAAGGAAGTGTTGCAGTAGCTTCTGGTGTGAACTAATAGCAAGGGATAAAACTGCAGGTATGCTGTTTTGCTTTAGAGCAGAGGAGTTTTACAAGCTTTTAAAATTCCTTGGTGGCAGGGCCCTTTGGGCCCTTATTCTTTGGCAGATTTATCCCAGTATTTCCTTTTTCTCTCTCCCCCTGTCTCCACCCACCTATGGTGATTATTCATTCCAGTTCTGGTTCAGCTAAAAGAGATGCTAGAGGTGCCTCGAAGGACAGTTTGAGATAACCATATAAAACAGTCCCTTTGCAGAATGCATTCAGATGTTCTGAGAACTGCTACCCTACGATTTCCCCAGGCTGCAAAGACACAGATGTATGGTGTAATATCTTGCTGACATTATTTATACCCATGGAAAGAAATTAATTTAAACTGCATAAAGCTAAAGTAACTGAATTTTGCATGAGAAGGAGAACGAACGAAGAAAGTGAAATCCATACTCCCCTCTGATACAAGAACTTCCCCTTTCCATTCCTGAGAGTACCTTGGAAACTCTGAGTACTCCTTTGGAGAAGTGCCTGGTTATTTGCTAAATGTGATGATGAGGAAACCAATATTAATGGTGTCTGTCCTCAGCCCACTACAGCACATAGACCAACTCACCCAGCACTACACCTCCAAGCTTCCCCCTTCATTCCACACCAGAGTCCATGGGTGTGGTCAGTTTAGACCCTGGTTACCGAGTCAGAGTGACTGCACCTGTGGAAACAAACAGTGGCCTACCTTTTTCCCAGGTATCTTGTATCTGGTCTTTTATTCTTTTGAAACAAAGATGCGTTTAAGCTAAGGATTATGTGAATTTAACCCAGACTCTGTTTTATTTTGTAATTAGATACAAACACCATTCCCGATGCTGAAAATGCTAGGAAATTATATCCAGTCAACAAAATTTTGATGTGTGTGTTTAACTGAAGACAAAAGTATAAGTAAGAATTTTCAGTTATGCAGCCACTTTTGTACAAGAACAACAAGAAAAGGTTTCAGAAAGAAGATGGCTGTAATTTCCTAAACTTACAGAACTAGGTTACAAAAATCTTAACAACACTAAAAACACATGGTGTCATTGACAGGGCATTCTCAGGGAAAAATAGCCATTGATTCAGCCCAATTTAATTTACCTTAAAACTACGATTACTGTCTCTGTACCTTTGATTTTTAACAGCTTGACAAGAGCATGGGTAAGTATTTCCAATCATCTTCTCAGCGCTGGGAATTCAATATTTTAATTTCCAGTACACAGTTATTTTAGGTGAGAATTTGGGAAAAACAGATAAAACCCATACTAGATAAAACAATGTGAGAGAATTACAAAGGAGAGCCTGTGGAAAAGAATGATTATCAGTATTCTGTAAAGTTCTGTGAAACAAAGTCATGAATCTCTCAGGAGGATGGCGCTGAAACAAGCAGTTTGGCTTTCACGGAGCCTTTGACAAATTCCTCACAGGAAGGAATGTAGCTGTATATAATAGATATTGATTATTTCTATGTTAATATGTTTAGATATTAATATATAATATCTAAAATAATATCTAAATATCTAAATCTGAAAGTTGACTTTCAAAAATAAAACCAAAACCACCAAAGCAACCCAACAATTGATACGTTTTAGTTTCTACTATGGAGTTGTTCTAGCTGATGAAAAGCGTAAGAAAACTGTCCTTGTACTCTTGCTTCCAGGAAAGTCCCTCATGCTCACTAGCTGCTAGGCAAGCCAGAACAGCCCGCAATCTGCTTCTGTGCCTGGTGGAGAGCTGACACCAGTGGAGGGTGACTGGCAGACCAGAAATAGGACAGAGACCTTCCAGAGTCTATTATCAGGTCCCTGCCTCTGCTCAAGGAGCGTTAAGTGTTCCTTGCTATCCTTGAAGACCAACAGTTTGTCAACACAATTCAATCTCATAAATATTGGATAGATTATACAGTTTTTAATACAAAAGATATTGAAGATGAGAGGACACTTACACGAAAAGATAAGAATACATACTTTTTCTCAAGTATCTAAAAGTATTTTGCCTGAGATATGCAGGTGGTTTGAATGTTTTGCTCTTGCTCTGCGATATTAAATCTGAAGTAGCTTTTACAAGCACAACAGAACTAATGTCATTATTTCACTAATTAGTCCCATTTCTGCTGTTAGGACTGAAAACTCTGGCTTTTTTGTTCCCAGTTTGCCTCCTTCAAAGACATGCCAGATGAGTCGGGCTCTGAGACTGTAAATTAATAGCAGTATTTTGATCAAGCTGCATTTAAAACAGCTATGATTACTTAGAATGCATGTTATTTCCAAGCCATTGAAATGAACAACTGATGCTCTTCAGCTTTCTGTTTCCAGTGGGCAGCCACAGATACAGAAGACTACGAACAAAAACCGCAGTGACATTATTTGTCCATTTTAATGTCAAGCAACAAATAATTTTATTTCTGTAATATATTTTTTCTTCCAGAATAAACACAGATACTGACAGTCTGTATTGCTTTACATTTCTTTTCTCCATCAACTGTAAAACCACCCGTTGTGCCTGCGTGTTACACAATGCATATGGCATGAGAATCATACACTGTTCTGAAAACTCTGCCTCTACCTCAGTGTAACAAGATAGGTTATGGGTAGATTGAGAACTTTAGAAGAGCTGAATTTTCTTTTCTATTGCAGTCTTCATCCAGACTCTTAAAAGAACATTATATTAATGCAGTTCGCAAGAGGTACATGTATGGTCATCACAGAAACAGTACAGTATAGCTCATCCTCAGCACTATTACTTTAACTATTAAAAACTGGGGAAAGGTAAGAACAAGTATCACAGAATCACAGCATTACTGATACTGGAAAAGACCTCTGAGGTCATCCAGCCCAGCCTATGACCTAGCATCACGAGAATCATCTAGACTGTGGCTCGAAGTGCCACATCCAGTCTGTCCTTAAACACCTCCAAGGATGAGGACTCCACCACTGGCCTGGGCAGTCCATTCCAGTGTCTGATCACCCTTCCCACTTGGAAGGGAACTCAAAAGATCGTCTAGTTCAATCCCCCCACCACAGCAGGATCACCTAGACCAAATTGCACAAGAATACATCCAGGCAGGTCTTAAACTTCTCCAGTGAAGGAGACTCCACAACCACCCTGGGCAGCCTGTTCCACTGCTCCGTCACCCTCACTGGGAAGAAGTTCCTTCTCAGATTGATTTAGAACCTTCTCTGTTCCAGCTTACAACCATTGCCCCTCGTCGTATCACTAGATGACACTGAGAAGAGCCCGGCTCCATCCTCCTGACACCCACCCGTCAAACATTTATAGACATTAATGAGGTCACCCCTCAATCTCCTCCAAGCTAAAGAGACCCAGCTCCATCANGTCCCAGCATTGACCCCTGGGGCACTCCACTAGATACAGGCCTCCAACTAGATTCCGTCCCATTGACCACCACTCTCTGACTTCTACCCTGTAGCCAGTTTACAATCCACCTCACTACCCGAAAATCCAGGCCACACTGCCTCAGTTTGTCTGCAAGGATGCTGTGAGAGACCGTGTCAAATGCCTTTCTTAAGTCAAGATAAATGACATCCACGGCTCTGCCATCATCTATCCACCTGGTTACACCCTCATCAAAGGCTATCAGGTTGGTCAAGCATGACTTCCCTTTTGTGAAGCCATGCTGACTGTCCCTAATGACCCTCCTGTCCTTGATGTGCCTGGAAACAGCCTCTAGTACAAATTGTTCCATCACCTTTCCTGGGATGGAGGTGAGGCTGACCAGTCTGTAGTTACCTGGGTCTTCCTTCTTTCCTTTTTTGAAGATTGGGTTCTTTTAGTTTCTTTTTAAACAACAAGCATTTTTCCTCAGATGAGCAGGTTTTCCTTCTTGTTTCTACATTTTATTTGTTTTAAACAGAACTGATGAAAGTCCAGCCTCACAGCTTTGCTAGACGTGCAGAATCCCTTCTGACAACTTTGGAGAATCTGGTGTTGGCAACAGCTACATAATGGATGTTGTACTTGTGAATATATTTTATAGAAAACATGATGGGCTGGTGAGACTTTCAGAATGTAAATAACCTTGGTAAATAATGCATAGAAAAGAGATCATTACTTTAATGTAGACTGCAATCACCTGGTAGTATGCTAGAGTTCCACTTAAACCCCACTCCAGGGTTCCAGTATGACTATCTGTGAAGCTATACCTAAGCCAGATTTTTGCTTTTCCTCCCCTTAGACTCCTCTATAAATCAGCTGAATCCCTCCCTGGGGTCATAAACCAAAGGAAATGCTTCCCTTTGAGAGACAAACTAATGGTGGATGCCTAGGGGAATAACTGTATCTGTCAGCTTGCTGAGAGCTAGAAATGGTTTCACCTGTTTATTGTAATGTTATATTATGGCTTTTTCTGAATGTCTGAAAATGCTGTTTCTGCACAAGTGCTGAAGATCATCCATGCATGTGCAATGCTGATCACTCCTGCTTTTGCCTCTCTGAGCAATCCACCCACCTTTCTGGCTGGGTCGCTTCCCTTTGTTGGGGGATTCAGTAATGTACAGCCTGGATAACCACATTCAGTATTCTGGAACCCGTGCTACCAGGCACCATACAGTGAAATTCCTTCTTTTTCAGTCCTAACACAACACTAATCCCAGTCAGTGGAACAGATTTGTCTGAGGAATTGATTCCAGTCAGAGATCAATGGAAAAAACCCCAAAGCTTATCTCTTTCAAAGCACAGAACCATGAACATGAACTGAAACAACAGGCATCTTGCATAACAAAAATGAGAAATGTCCTAGTATGCCAAAGCTCAAAGTGAAGCTCCATAAATCTTAGAAGGTCCAGGATTTCTTGTCCATTTTCCCAACACTGGGTATTTGTTCAACTAAAAAGAAAATGTAACTTGGAGAAGTAGGTGTAATGGTATCATAAGTCCAGCTGTAAACACATCTGGCTGATAACAAAGACATAGATAACATTGGCTCAGCTGTGCTTTAGTAGGAGTTTCCTTCAGGACAGGGCTTAGTTTGCATCCAGTTCACATTCAAGCCTGCAGACATTGTCAAGCTCACCATCTCTCGGATCAAACTGGAATACCTGAAATCATAACTGCTTAAAAGAGTCCAGAGCAGAGCCACAAAAATGGTGAAGGAAGTGGACCGATTCCTCAGGGACTCTGCTTGTCACTGGCCTCCACTTGGACATAGACCCATCAACAACCACTCTCTGGATGCAGCCCTCAAGCCAGTTCCTTACCCATCTAGTGGTCCACCCATCAAAGCCATGTTCTACCAGCTTGGAGACCAGAATGTGGTGCGGGACAGTGTCAAAGGCTTTGCTGAGGACCAGGTAAATGACATCAGTCGCCCATCCCTCATCCATTAATGTTGTGAACTGTTCATAGAAGGCCACCAAGTTCATCAGGCAGGATTTGCCCTTGGTGATTGTACCCAATCACCTCTTCACTATTCTGTCTCAGTAGTGCCTCCAGGAGGATGTGCCCAAGAGGATGTTATCAGGCACAGAGGTGAGACTGACTGGCCTGTAGTTCCCTGGCTCCTCCTTCCTACCCTTTTTGAAAATAGGAATGATGTTTCCTCTTTTCCAGTCAGCGGGGACTTCAACAAACTGCCATGACTTTTGGAATATAACAGAGAGGGATTTAGCCACCTCATCTGCCAGTTGTCTTAGTACCCTTGGGTGTATCACATCAGATCCCATGGACTTGAACACTTTCAGGTCCTTCAGGTGATCACAAACCAGATCTTCACTCACGAAGGGCAGGATGACTCCAGGAGTGTGGCTGGCTTTTGCAGTGAAGACCGAGGTAAAATTTTATTAAGGTTCAGTTTACATTTCTTAGAACAGTCAGTCAACCTTACTCATCAGATGAAATGACTCTTTTTCCTTCTGGACATTTATCTGTGCACATTGTCAAACTAAGCTAAAATCCACCAGCATACTTTCTTTCTAGTTCTAAATCCACAGTAGATTTTAAATAACCTAATTATGCAACTATGCCCTTCTGGGACTGCTGTTCAGAATGAGAACACAACCACAAGATAACTCTGTTCACAGCATGACAATCTTGTTTCTCTAACACAATACTTCCTTTTGGTTGGAGAGAGAGACCACCCTTATTCACAAATTGCATAAGACCATAAGACACAAACATACAAATAAAATAAATTCATAATGCACTTACTAAGAAGTTTAATATAGAGGATTGAGCTTTCAGTATAGACAAAGGGAAGGAAAGAAGATAAAACCTCATGAAAGCTAGCATAAATCAACAAGATATAAAGCCAAACTGTTCCAAGAAGTTGACCAGGTCAACTTCATGACCATAAACCAGGCACCACATCTGGAGTATTGTATCCAGTTCTGGGGCCCTCAGTTCAAGAGGGATGTGGAGCTGCTGGAGGGTGTCCAGCGTAGGGCAATGAGGATGATGAAGGAGGTGGAGCCCTCTCTCCCTTAGGAGGAGAGTCTGAGGTAGCTGGGTCTCTTTAGCTTGGAGAAGAAGAGAATGAGGGGTGACCTAATTAATGTCGATAAATATTTTTAGAGTGGGTGTCAAGAGGATGGAGCCAGGTTGTTCTCAATGTCATCTAGTGATAGGACGAGGGGCAATGGTTGTAAGCTGGAACATAGGAGGTTCCACAACAATCTGAAAAGGAATTTCTTCCCAGTGAGGGTGACAGAGCACTGGAACAGGCTGCCCAGGGAGGTTGTGGAGTCTCCTTCACTGCAGATGTTTAAAACCTGCCTGGATGTGTTCTTGTGTGACTTGGTGTAGGTGATCCTGCCGTTGCAGGTGGACTGGACTAGATGATCTTTCGAGGTCACTTCCAATCCCTAATGATTCTATGATTAACATAAAAACTTGCAGTGCTGGTTCCACAGCCAATTTATCCATCTGGGACAATGTGGAGGAAACAGGACGGGGAGCAGCAAATGCAACCAGGCAACTTGACTTTGGCAGACAGTGGGATAGGAGCTGATCATACTGAAGGGGTGAGGGAGAGATGCTTGTTTCTGTCCCCTTCTGGGATGTCTATTCCCAAGGTCTGAAGTCTGGCCAGTCCTCCCTCACCTTCCCTGCAAACAGTTTCTGTCATGAGAGATCTTCCCTGAAATTGCTTCACTCCTTCTCAAGCAAATTGAACTTACACCAGTTTGCAGTCATCTCACACTAGACTGTAACAGCCATGAAGCTACTATTGTAGTTTGCCATAAACCAAATGCTTAGCTTGTGTGAGACTTACTGAAGAAATGGTCACCTTTGTCCTTTTGGAAATGCTAAGCCTCTTTAAGAGCTCTGAAATGTATTGTTTTTCTCTTTCATCCTCAAATTGTTCTTAAGCTGAATAGCACTAGCATTTTTCTAATTAAAATGACAGATAGAATGCTGATAACTTCTGCTTCCAGTAACAAAAACTACTGGCATAGTTGACCTGACAGATTATCTGCAACAGACAGACCACAGTGTCCAAATTTAACAAGCAGGGAAGGAAGAGCAGCTTAGTATTAGAATACCTATTATTATTAGTATCTGTTCTTCTGCCTTTTGGAACAATGATTACAGAAATTATCAGTCATCTCTGCTGCCTGTTCTGGCAAGTGAAATGGAAAGAGTCACTGAATGTCACAAAGAATTTGATTTATTTTTTTCTTGATGCAATGACTTTGTAAGGGGAGCTTCTTATATTTTATGGTATCATCTCTTACAGGAATCTGCAAGATCTGTAACAGAAGATACTGCTTGTCAATTTTTTTTCCCCATGTTGTTGGAAGTTTTGTTGGATCAAAACTTCCAACAGTAAAAGGATATTCTAGTAATAACCCACCCCTCTTAAAATGCCTTTTAATTAAAAACCCTTAGCACTCCTGTCATAGCCCAATATAATCTGTTCATACTTAAAGCTCCTGGTCTTCTGGGATTTAGAATCATAGAATCATTGTGGATGGAAAGGACCTCCAGGATCATTAAGTCCAACTCTCATCCCAACATCTCCCTAACCCCTAGACCATGGCTTCAAATGCTCTAGCTACTCATTTTCTAAACACCTCCAGGGACAGTGAATCCACCACCTCCCTGGGCAGCCTGTTCCAGTGACCAGCTACGCCTTCTGGAAAGAACATTTTCCTGATATTCAATCTATACGTCCCCTGATGTTACTTGAGGTCATTTCCTCTTGTCTTATCATTAGTAATCCGGGAGAAGAGACCAACCTCACTGCAACCTCCTTTTAGATAGCTGTAGAGAACAAGAAGTTTCCTCTCAGCCTCCTCTTCCTTAGACTAAAACATGTTGATCCTCTGTGAATCAGCCTCATGCAATTACTTAGTAAATGCCTGCCCAAAAGTTTTTATGTTTAAAATCCCAACATTCGAAAGTGTCCTATACTTCACTAAGGCACATATGTGATGCTATTGTGTCTCAGAAAAAAAAAAGATGCTAAGGTTTCAACTTTACACAACGACTTAAGAAAAATCAGGCTCTAAATTCCTCCACATGACATTAAATTTGTAGCTGGAGTAAATTGTCAGGACTCCGTTGATTTTAGGGCAAGTCAGTTCACTTACACCATGGAGGAGGACTCTAAGCTGCCTGTGCCACTGAGCTGTGTACATCTCTGGATGTTTGGAGGTTTGGAGGTCAAGTAAAGACAACAACCATCTATTTAACCCTAGATACTGTATTTCCAGAGGTAAACAAACAAGCAAACAAAATGCTATTGTAGTAGATTTAATCTGTTCCTTTTGTTCCCAAAGCCAAACTGTAGCACCTTATTTTCAGGAGCTGGCCCACAGCATTTGCCAAGTATTTAATATTCGGGAGTTAGCTGAATTCTTCAGCCTGAAAGGTTTCCAGGTTTGTTTTTATTTGTTTGAGGGGTTTTTTTAAAAGCTTAATAGAATGTTTATCGGCATTTGCCAATAATCACATAAGTCAAGGAATGTGAGTTTTAAGAAAGAATAAAAACAACTGAATGTCCTGATGGCTGACAATGTATAACCCTTATATTTGGAACAGAGTTTGATTTTCCTTTGTGCAGTTTTTCTATGCACCAAAACATTCCTACAGATAGAGAATTCAAAGCACAAAGTTAAGAAAGCCTAGAAATTAAAAAATATCTTTCAAATTCACACATTTACTTCAAATGAGCAGAAATTTAATGGAAATACCTTTCAGTTTTACCAATTTTTTATTTACACTTCCTGAATAATTGATGTTTTTTCACAATATGGACAAATAAAGTCCATTTTAAATCAGATGGAATGTTGCAATAGCCATTTAATCTTGTCTGTCATTTCCCTTGTACTTCATGATAGGTTCTCCTGTCACCTAACATACATGAATTTAAAAAAACAAGTGGAACAATGGTAAAATAACTTGCTTGCTCATGTAAGCACACAACGTTTATTCTTATCACAGCTACTTTTAGTTTCTGTGATGCCATTTCTCCTAGATTTCATCCTGTAGTGAACTTTCAGGCCATTTCTGGGCTAAAAATATTCTACCTTTGCTCTTCTCTCAATTCAGTGACCTCAAACTCCAACAACTTGTCTCAGTAATTTCCCAGTTTTCAGAGCACAGCTCTTCTTCTGCCTTAGTTCTGACTGGTTCTGAGGTGAAAGTTTGCTGACCATCCAAAATAGTCTCCTGAGCAAATCCCATTACTTGTCTGCTCAGCAAGTTTGCTGATGACACCAAGCTGGGAGATTTGGCTGATACGGCTGAGGGCTGTGCTGCCATCCAGAGAGACCTGGACAGACTGGAGGGCTGGGCACAGAGAAACCAGATGAAGTTCAACAAGGACAAGTGCAGAGTCCTGCATCTGGGGAGGAATAACAAATTCCACCAGTANGGAGGTTCCGCCTCAACACGAGGGGGAACTTCTTTACTGTGAGGGTCACGGAGCACTGGAACAGACTCCCCACGGAGGTCGTGGGGTCTCCTTCTCTGGGGACTTTCAAGGCCGCCTGGATGCGTTCCTCTGTGATCTGTGTTAGATAGTTTTGTCCTGCTGCGGCAGGGGGGTTGGACTCGATGATCTCTTGGGTCCCTTCCAATCCCTAATATCCTATGATCCTATGATTTAAGTGGAAACATATCTCAGTTGTGTAACTGCTCTGTCTTGATCCATATTAACCACTGTACGTAGCTTACGCTCGTTTAATCCTTTGTTATTTTCAATTTAATTTTAAATACATAATCTTGTAATTCTGAGCATTGCCCAACATCCAGTAATTGCTATAAAGTTACTCCCAAATATTAATTGGAATTCATTCTCATGCCCGTGTAACTAACAAGGCGCTCGCTTCCAAAATATCTGACATCATTGATATTATGGGCAAAATTCAGCTTTGGGAACTGACACATTACTACTACTAATAATAAGATCAAAACAAATACATCTGGACTAAAAGAGTCAATGCAGTCAGAAACTGGACTGATACCTCCTTGAATGGAGCAGTTATTGGTTTTTCAACAGGTGCTAAGGAACAAGACTTCAGAAGGTACATGTCAGCAGTAAGAATATAGTATGTATCGTGTTTCTATGTGTTCTTGCAGAATTATGCTCTTGTTAAGTAAGGCTTTACCCGTGGTGACACTGGTTTTGATGGAAAGTATTTACTGTGTAAAATACTCTTGAAACAGTGCTTTTGTCACTTCTAAAGACCTATAAACTGACTTGCAATGGAGATGCATCCCTGTAATCATGATAAAGTTTAATTGGTTAGGTATGCAACTGTAATGATCTTCTAAATGACCACCTTTATCTAGGCCAAACAAAACTTTCATGTTACTGAGATTGTTCAGACATTACCCTGTGTCACCTTTCAGCAATTAACCTAGTAGTCTGATTCTTCAATGTGTTAACGTACTGAACTTTTAAGTGAACAAGAGTCACCCTGTTGACTTCACTCTTGGTGAGGCACAAGATTTCACACAGCTTCTGAAAATCCTTCCCATCACAAAGCCAGAGAAACAGCACCTGACAGTCCTTCCAGCACGGAGAACCTCACTAAACCTTCGCTTTGCTGCCTCCTCTGCTGCCAACAGCAGCACAGCAAGTGAGGATGATTCATAGCTCACCTGGGGAACAAATGACTACTGACTGTGTTACATCTGCTCAGCCCTTATTATAACATTTTATATACATGTACCAATTTTGCTTAAAATATTAAACACACTTGTTTTAGCTGAAAAATTCTATAACTGCCTGGTTTCTTACAGTTTATAGAATTCCATTCTTCTTGCCAAAATGAAATCTTGAAAACATGGCCTTTGTGTGAAGAAAGGTTATTGAAATTCAGTGCAGAGGCTGCACATCTCAACACTGTCTGCACCAGAACTTTCCTACTTCCACTGAAAAGCAAAAGTTCTGCAGGCTTCTCTGTATGACCAGGCAATTTTTTCTAAGGACCATTCACAGGTCTTTAAGTCTTATTTTTCTTAATACAGGGAGCCTTCTATTAGCAGAACCTTCATCTTCTTCTGACAACTTTCTTATTACAGCTTTTGCTTTCTACTGCAAAGGCCTTGGAATATGCCTAATAGCTAAGCTCATGTTATTCCTTTCCATCTAAACAGCAACGTTTTCCATTAAGGAGCTCTGACAAGCTTCAAATCCTTTTAACTGAATGCTTAGGCACCTAAATTTTTAAGACTTCTTTATGCAACCAGACAGCTTTTCCTGAAAATTCAGATTTAATTTGCTTTTTTAAAGTCACAAACCAAGTTAGCACCATGTTTACAGCCCAATGCCCAAGTGACTGTAAATCTGCTATGACAATAACAAATACAAAGGAGATTTAGAAACATTTCAGATCAACCCAGATGAGTTTCTTACCGTTGAATGCATAGGCAGTCAAGCTTTGTGCTGTCTTTGAGCATATTAATAACAATCATAGAATTAAGTCCTTTCCAACTTAAACCATTAGAGATCATCTAATTCCAACTACCTCTCACTGGACCAGGTTGTCCACAGTTCCATTCAACCTGGCCTTGAACACGTTCAGGGATGGAGCAGCCACAGCCTCCCTGGGCAACTTGTTCTAGTGCCTCAGCACCCTAATAGGGAGTAATTTCTTCCTAAGATCCAATCTACATCTGCCTTCTTTTAGCTTGAAACCATTACCCCTAGTCCTGTCACTAGAGTCCCTCATAAAATGCCCTTCTCCAGCTTTTCTGTAGCCTCCTTCAGGTACTGGAAGGCCACTAGAAGATCACCCTAGAGCCTTCTCTTCTCCAGGGTGATCAGCCCCAGTTCCCTCAGCCTGTCTTCATACAGGGAGTGGTCCAGCCCTTTGATAATCCTCCTGGTCTCCTCTGGACTCACCCTAACAGTTCTGTGTTTTTCTTGTCTTGGTGGCTTTTCTGCCACCTACATTATGTGTTTATGTTCCTGCCATTACAGCATCAGGAATAAACCCCACAGAGATAATTTTAACAAAAGCACCCCGGAATTAAAAAAAAAAAAAAAAGTTGAAAAACTGAAATTTTTAGTTCCTTCTTACAGATCATTAAAAATAGTAAATTTTCTTTTATAGTAAAGTTTAAAGAAAGAGAGTCTTATGGGCTCAGTCCTAGTACCTGGGAAATGCTGTTCTAATGCTGTAGTAATAGTTAATGCATCGAAAATTCATCCTGGCTTGGATCAGCGTAACCAGCAGGAGTACTGAGGTGATGGTGCCCCTGTACTCAGCACTCGTGACACCACACCTTGAGTCCTGGGTCCAGTTTTGGGCATGACAGTATAAAAAGGACATCGAGGTGCTGGAGCAGGGCCAGAGAAGGGCAACAAGGCTGGGGAGAGGTTTGTAAAACAGGCCTTATATGAAGAGTAGCTGAGGGAACTGGCATTATTTAGTTTAGAAAAGTGGAGGCTGAAGAGACCTTATTGGTCTTTACAGCAACCTACAAGGAGGTTACAACAAGGCTGGTGCTGGTCTTTTCTCCCAAATCACTAATAATAGGATGAGGGGAAATGGCCTCAAGTTGCATCAGGGGAGGTTTAGATTGAATCTTAGGAAGAAGTTCTTTCCTGAGAGAGTGGTTGGGCACAGGAACAGCGTGCCCAGGGAGGCGGTGGAGTTATCGTCCCTGGAGGTGTTTAAAAAATGAGTAGCTGGAGCACTTGAGGCCATGGTCTAAGCGTTAGGGAGATACTGGGATGAGGGCTGGACTGGAGGTCCTTTCCAATTGTAATGATTCTATGATTAACTCATCTCTCTAAGAGGGGAATGAACACTTCTGTTCTGGCTTGCAGTAGTCAGCTTTTAGCGCATGGTAATCCCAAATGGCTTCATAAAGTCATGTGAAGACTGTTCTCCTATGTGCTGTCAGATGAGAAACAAATTGAAAGCACATCTTTCTATTCCTCACACAGATATTCACACCTTCTGTTTCTCTAACTCCTCGTCAATCTCAAACTAAGAAAGAATTTAGCTGTGCTATCACCCTGGGTATTTCTCAAAATGCTGAGCTCTTTGTATGGAGATCACCTGTCACTCAGTTTCAGCAGAAGTTGTTGTCAGTTAGTGCCTTTTGACTCGGGTAGTTGACTTGTGATAGGTCTATTGCTTCTAGCAGTATCTAAAAGAAATCCTAACGCTGCTGGATTAGCAGCAACTTCACCAGCCCTGGTAGCCTAGAAGCCCAAACGGCCAGTAAACACTGTTTTGTGTGCTCTCACACCTTGCCCCAGGCTCCATTCTCATTACTATTGTAGACTCTGTAGACTTGATAGGACTCATGTGACTTTGTTTAGTATTTTCCTCTATTTTTCCTCTGGCAGAAGCGTGTACTGTGCCATGGATAAGGTTTCGTTTGGCCCCTTGGCTTTCAAAACTCAGCTCTCCACAGTCTCTGCCTGCGGCATTCTCAGTTGCACAGTATTGCCTTAGTAGAGAAACCAAAGGTAACTATGGAATCATTGAAAGGTAGTCTTGCTGTAATCCCTGGAAAAGCAGATGTCAATACCTTCCACCTTAATGGCTCGTGTGCTTCTCATAGCACAGCTGCCAAGCAGCTATCTTAAGGGAAGGAAAATGAATTCAATGGGACAAAAAGATCTGATGGAACAGGTAGACTGTGTTCCATGAGATGTTATCGGAAGAGAAGCCAGCATAGGACAGAAAGGGCATTGGTAAGACTAGAGGAAATTTTCACTGAGAGAGAAAAGAAAAAAATTAGGGTTTCTCATGTGAGGAGAGGTAAAAAATTAAATTTTCCACAGAAGAGAAACAGCCAAAAGAAAGGGAAGAACAGCATGGGAGAAAAGAAAACCTAGAGGACAATTTAAAAAATCACTTTTTATTTGGAAATCTGTTCTTCAATGACCATTCTTCCATGACCATTCTATGATTCATGTTCTCCGGCCACTTCTGCACATGAGAGAAGCATCACACTAGAGGAATGAAGAGACAGCAGCAATATTTAGATGAGGCTTTTTAGCCTCATAGGATGTATTCCATGACATGGTCTCTGTCTGGACTATCATATCCCCATCTACATTTTGTCATGTTTGGGGTGTACTCAAGGGATTCTCATCTCACACTTGAGAGTACTGCATTCCTAAGAAGGACTCTCTTGCTTCTTAGATATGCAGAACTTGTCTACAGGCATTAGCACTGTACATGTTTACATTAACCAGCTTCAGATACCATGACCCTTCAGGGAGCCACACATCTCATGACTTGTACTAGCCAACTTGTGGGCAGAGACAATGAGGAAAGAAGACCATATAGGGTGATGGCAACATCTCCTCTCTACTGAAATCAGTGACACAGTGTCACCTGAAATAAAGTCATGCATCAAAATCCCCCAGTTTTACTCTGCTAAATTCACGCTGAAGACACTTTCTGCACAGAGTAAACACCACTTAGAGCTTTATAGCAGGAAGTCCTGTATGACACAAAGGCAGAATACATGGAGCTCCAAGGTCTTGGCAGCATAAGAAGAAATAAAGAGAAATATTACTCCCGGAGAGCATACCTGTACAAGTCTGCAGAATCCAGTTTCCATTCCAGATCAAAACTCTACCAACCATTTTACTTTTTAATGTCATTCATTAATGGCCAGTTTTAAGCTCTGAATGACTTTCAGTTCCCTCCCAGGGATGGCATAGAAATGAACCATGCAACACAGATCCTTTCAGCATCACGTATCTCACACATTGTGGCATAGCCAAAGGCAATGTCCCATTTTATTCTGCTCTGTGGTCTCATGTTGAGGATGGAGCTGGCCCATCTGCAGCACTGAGCGCATGTGCCTGGCAGGGCTGAAACAGAAAAAGGACAGTGTGCAAGGCAAGACATAGTGAGCTCTGTAAATCCATGCTTTGCGAGGGACAGAACTGTTTGGAAATACTTCTATGGCATTGGAAATTGTACAGACGCAACAACCATGAGTGAGGAATGAGAGGTGATTACTAGCACGTGAGAAATACCAGGTCTGTCAGCTTGCTCTGCTCCAGAATGGAAGTCTTCACTGATCTGTGAAGATTAGGGAACCAGGAAAGTGATCTTTGTTAAGATATCACAGAATCACAGAATAGCAGGGATTGGAAGAGACCTCAAACTTTCATCCAGTCCAATCTCCCTGCCAAAGCAGGATCACCTAGATCAACCCGCACAAGAAAATGTCCAGGCAGGTTTTAAGCATTTCGAGAGAAAGAGCAGCCCATCCCAGGTGCTCTGTTACCCTCATCATGAAGAGGTTCCTTCTAATTTATGTGGAACATCCTGTGTTACAGCTCACACCCATTGCCTCTTGTCCTATCATTAGATGACACTAAGCAGAGCCTGACTCCGTGTTCCTGACACCCATCCTTTACATATTTATAAACATTCAGAGGGTGACAGAGCATTTTCTAATAATAATTGGTTTGCTCTAAATTTTTTAACCCACTCTAATTATTAATTCTATAGCCTTTTTTATCTCTGAGAAATTTTCTTCTCCTTAATCCCACTTAACCCCAAATCTGATTAATAACTTTCAATTCTTAATCCTGTTGATGCATAGAAGATTTACAGCTCACACTTCCCAACAAGCAAGATAAAAAAGACAGTGCTTAAATATTGTAATAAAGAGATTTTGTACTGACTGACAGTTATTCTCTTTGTGATCCTGGCACTGGAGAAAAAGCACTGAACTGATTGTATTTCTTGTTTTAAATTTTAATGTGACAATGTTGAAGAGAGAAATGAAGATAAGAATGAAAAAATGACAAGAAAAAAATGACTACAAGAAATCTCTAGACATTTATCACAGGCCTAGAGGATACAAACCAATCAACTTTTAAAATCTACTCCTTGATTGAGATGCCCAGTTAAAGCCTACATTATTAATATATGATTCTGTTTAAAAAGTCTATTAATCAAGCAGGGATGAATGATTAAGTGGATAAAGCACTAGCCTTTGACCCGACAGGCAACTTGCACAAATCTCCTGTGAATTCAATTCACAAAAAAAATCAAAAGAATGCTTCAATAGCTATATAAGTTATCTAGAAACAATGGTTATTGTTTTTATCTGTGTGACTAAATTATTTCCATTTGCATGCGAGGCCACCTCCGTTGTACAATTGCTCGGCTGATAACTTGCTACAGGATTGCTGTGATCAATGAAGCCTGTGCTGGGTATGTTTTTTCTAATAATAAGAGTAAGAAAAAAACCCAAACCAGCAAAAAAAGTATCTCCTTTCCCTACTCCATCTTTGTCTTCCAAGTATTCTCTTATGAAAAATGTAATGAAAAGGCCCAATCCTGCAAACAGCTCTGTAGAAAGGAATTCAGTTTTAGCACGTTTCGGTGGGATCCTGGATGAGGAAACACAGAACAAGGCCTGGTGACACTTTCAGTAAGAACTTTGTCCTAATGTCCAAACTAAACTTCGCCCAGTGCAACTTGAGCCCATTTCCCCTGGTTACTTGTGAGAAGAGATCAAGCTCCACCTCTCTACAACCTCCTGTCAGGGGTTTCATACAGTAATAAGGCCTCCCCTCAGCCTCCTTTTCTTCAGACTAAACAGGGCTCCCTCAGCTGCTCCTCACAAGGTTTGGTCTCTGGACCCTTCGGCAAACTTAGTGCCCTTCTCTGGACAAACTCCAGCCCTTCAGCGTCTGCCTTGTACCAAGGTGCCCAGAACTGAACCCAGTATTCAAGTTGCGGCCTCACCAGTGCTGAGTTCACTGAAGCACATTTGTTTCAGAAACAGCAGCTTCTTGTATCTGAAGGAAAAACCATCTTCGAGAAGTTCTTGATTAATTCCCAGTCTGTTTGTAAAGGTTGGCACTAAATTATGACACAGAGATGATAGGACAAGGGGCAATGGGTGTGAGCTGGAACAGAGGAGGTTCCACATCAATATGAGAAGGAATTTCTTCGCAGTGACGGTGACAGAGCACTGGAACGGGCTGCTCAGGGAGGTCTCCTTCTCTGGAGACGTTTAAAACCCACCTGGACCTGTTCCTGTGCTACTTGATCTAGGTGATCCTGTGGCAGGGGGACTGGACTGGATGTTCTTTCGAGGTCCCTTCCAATCCTTAGTGTTCTGTGATTCTGTGAACATGCAGTCATGAGGCCCTATGAAGAGCAGCTGGGAGCACTGGGGTTGTTTACTCCAGAGAACAGGAGGCTGAGAAGAGACCTTATTGCTCTCTGAAACTACCTAAAAGGAGATGTTGGGATGAGGGCTGGACTGGAGGTCCTTTCCAACCATAATGATTCTGTGATTATTTATACAGCCATATATACATTTACACATGTATGATTTATGGCCTGTGGGTCCTGAAGAGTGAAGAGTTCAACAATCAGGTAACATCGTGCACTGTTACCCTACAGGAGCACTAGAAAACCAAAGATTTCAGAGAAGTGTGTACTGAAGTAAGTATTAAAATAAGTAATGAACTGAATAATGGGCTGTTTTAAAATAGAGATTCAAGGTATTTCACAAGCTACTAATATTGTGGGGTTTTTTTAAATGCATCAGAGATGCTGTTGACTATGGGCACCCAGGAGACTGCAGAAAGAAAGGAGACTGCCTTTTGCCCTTGATGAGTAAAGTGGAGGTTTTTTAGGGCACTATTTTGAGCTCTATTTTCCACAGTAAATTACCTGCTAACACTGGCTCTATCTGCTCTCTCATCAAACATGTAATTTCTTGTGATGCAGTATTTATTCAATCACATTGCTGTTGCCTTTCAAGCAAAGGAAAGAATAAAGAAGTCCAGTGCCATGGTTTACCACCAGGTTAGCCCAGAAAATTATATTCTGCCCAACCGTGCAGAAGGAAATGTTCTCCCACCCCCTGGTGGGGGATGAAAAGAGGTAAAGTAAATACTCTTCTGGAAAGTGGAACTAGAAATATTAAACTGTATTGAACTTTATTAAAGACTGTAATAAGTAGAAAAAAGAACCCAAAAAAAAAAAAAAAAGGGAAAGCAAAAGGGGAAGAGGGAAAAAAAAAGTGTTCTTCCTCACACAAGTCTGCCCCTGCCCAGACCTGCTAACCCCTAATTCCAAACAAATTCTACAAGCCACGCACAAGGCTTGGGTGGGGAGGGTAAAAAGGAAAGACTGGGAATCCCCTTAGGCAGTGCTTAAATGCTGGATTTAAGCATTTTCCTACAGTACAGTCTCAGATTACGGGAAGGGATAAAGATAAGAGGTAAGGAAGAAAAGGGGAAAAACACGGGAGGGAAGGGGACGGGTGTGTGAAGGAGAAGAGGGACAGAGAGCCACAGAGGGACAGAGAGGCCGCCGTGTGCGACAGGCCAAAACTAAACTGAATCCAGACGCCCAGGACACACAAAACAGGGACAGGGGGTACCAAGAAGAGGGGAAAAGGAAAACTTTGTCCCCAAATAAGGACCCCAAAAATTTGTCTGGCCTACTGCACCTGCTCAGCCTGTCCCCTGTGGCAGACACCCTGGTGCACAGGCAGCTACTGTGCACAGGAGGGAAAAGCAAAGGTTCATCGCAGCCGAGACAAGCTAACTCCTTATACTGGAACAGAGTTTGATGTGGGAATACCACGAGCAAACACGATTTCACCAAATCTATAACATCCAGTTTACAGCAGAAACTGAGCTCAGAAATTGGAAATTATATTAAAAATATAGGCTTTCCTGTTCTGAACTGGAATGCATCCAGAGCAGAGGTCAGATGTCTGGTGTCCTATTGAAACTACGGAGTTAACACGGGAAGTTTCACAAGTCACACTCGCAGGCACCTTGCCTTCCTAGCAAATACTCCATTGGATTGACTGGTTTGGAAGTAGGAGGGCACAGGAAGTGCCAGAATATTCAGATTTTATGTGGTGCCTCTTTGAAGTTATCCCTCTCACGTCGCATCCTCAAGCAGTTTTTTATGGTTTTTTGTGGGTTTATTTCAGTGCAGTAAGGTAAAATGAGGCACTTGATATGAAATCACTAATTTCCTTAGAGATACTCAGCTGGGTTTCTGCACTGATTCCACCAAGTGTTGCTGTGACAAATAATTTGCTGCTGACATTAGATATATAGGGGCATAATTAGTTACTTATGCTAATGAATGAGAACTGCTTAATTCTATAGCATCGCATATGATAATCTGCCATAAATCACATATGCTACTAAGATATGTTATTGCCTTGTGTGAAAGGGGAGGATTTTAGTGGTCCCAGAGGAAGTATGAGAACAGCAGACATCCCCAAGTGAATAATTTCCTCTTGCCAGAAGTCTCAGTCAAGGTGCTAGGATAGAGGAGATAAACTAGTGAGAAGGGTTACAGACCTTGGGGGCATTTGAGCTTCTGGTCACGTTGTGATTCAGATAAGTAGAATAAGAAGTGGAGTTCCCATAACCCTCAGATAATGAGGTGGGTCAAAGAGAACCACGTTAACATGGAGGGGAAGCAGAACATGCACACTGGCCATGACACTCCCAGATTAGCAGGGGCCAAACAGATTTGCTTTGTGTTCTTCGTATCATGAGCTAGAACAGACCTGCTAATTCAAAGGATAACATTGCTAAGTTGTACAGGCTAGGCATTGCAGAGCTTTAACTACTGGAGAGCAGAGAAGGAAGCCCAGTGTTGTCCAGATGACCAGATGCAGAGAGAGAACACTAAACAATAGCTTATTACTGACCTACTTTTGCTGAGATTCTTGACTGGGGTTCAGTGCTGAATTTAATTGCCCGTGGGGGCTCTTTTGAGCCAGAGGTCACTGACGGCATTAGACACATAGCGGTAGATGTTAAAAAACTGAAGAATGTCTGCTAGTTCTAACTAGCAAAATTAGTCTCCCTAATTTATCACAGTATCACAGTATTATCAAGGTTGGAAGAGACCTCATAGATCATCAAGTCCAACCTGTCACCACAGAGCTCAAGGCTAGACCATGGCACCAAGTGCCACGTCCAATCCTGCCTTGAACAGCTCCAGAGTTGGCGACTCCACCACCTCCCTGGGCAGGCCATTCCAGTGGCCAATGACTCTCGGTGAAGAATTTTCTCCTCACCTCAAGCCTAAATTTCCCCTGGCGCAGCTTGAGGCTGTGTCCTCTTGTTCTGGTGCTGGCTGCCTGAGAGAAGAGAGCAACCTCCTCCTGGCCACAACCACCCCTCAGGTAGTTGTAGACAGCAATAAGGTCTCCCCTGAGCAGTGCCCTCCGATACCTCACGGGAAACAGTCTATGCAACTAGGTCACATAAAATCCTTTCTTGTCCATCACAGAATTTGTAATTTGCATGTCACCATAAACAGGAGCTGAGGCTATTTAGTTTGAAGAAGAAAATGAGGCTGAATTGTTGTCTAGAACTACCTGAAAGGAGATTATAAAAAAGGAGATGTTAGTCTCCTCTCACAATAACAAGTGATTAGACAAGAGGAAATGACCTCACGTTGCACCAGGCAAAGTTTAGGTTAGATATGAAAAACATCTTCATTGAAGGAGTCGTCAGGTATTCGGACAGGCTGTCCCGGGAGGGACTTAAACCATCATCCCAGGCTGTGTTTAGAAGTTGTGTAGATATAGATCTTAGAAGTGGGCTTGGAACAATTAGGTTAATGGTTGGACTTGATCATAAAGCTCTTTTCCAACCTAAACAATTCTAAGATTCCTAACTACTTGTTGTCTTTGTAAAAAGCCAAACTAGACTCTTGCTTATATATCCTCTACACTAGGAACATTCGTAACATCTGCAAGATATATCTGTCCTGGACAGACAGACCAACAAAGTCAGTAGGTGGAACATGAAAACTGATAAGACGTATACCAACTAATAGAGACAGCAGTCATTTCAGTTCAAGATTGGATGTAAATTATGAACCTTACTCCAAACTTGTTGCTTGAGCTAAAGAAAAGCTCCTCTCATTCCTTTAGCCTAACATTGGGCTCAGACTGATCTTTGGACTAGTTTATCTACTGGAAGTTCTGTGCTTCTTGTTTTTACCAATCAACTAATAACTAATCATCACTATGAAGCAAAGAGGGACCATAGCTGCTTTTAGTACAGAAGACACCCTTTTTTTTCATTGGCATCTAGTCCAGAGTTCCAGCATCTTTGGCGTTCTGGAGGAACTTTTCATATTTTAGAATCTGCTTTTCTCCACAAAGAGCATCAACCCCCATCTGTCATTGCTGTGAGGATATCCTTCCGATCAAATCAGTGGAGAGGAAGTGCCAAGATTATCAAGAGTTGCATAAAATATCTCATGGCCTGTGAGTGTGCTTGTTTTATTGGCTGACCATTCCTTTCTTGTACTCAGCCCTTAATCTATGCATCCCTGGTTGTGTTTGACCTACTGATATGACAAACACTATTCTGATGAATTTAATCTACTTTCATGTCTGAAAATAATTATCCTTTAAGGTAGTCTGGTAGCCAGTGTCACCCTAGGTCCCATTAACAACAAGTATGTTGTTACTCACTTTTTTAAAAGAAGTAAATCTCTTGGCAATACGGTTAAAATTTATGAGCTCTACCTCTCCATTCCAAATTATTTCCAGTTTGAATTCTAAGTCAAAACCTGGTATGATCAGCTTTTACATGGTTGATTTTTTTATACTTTCTGCTGAGCATCTTTGCTTCTCTGTCATTCAGCAAACTTTGAACTGTATTTCTTATTTTAAATCTATTTAAACACTTGTGTATTGTTCTTAAATTCTGATCCACTTGATCAGAATTTGTAAGCCTTTTATCTGCTCACGACTGAGTATTCCTGTTGTCCACGTGTATTCATGTACATCTGGTTGTTTAAGATACATTGCAACAACAGATTATTTGTGTTACAAAGAAAGCCTCATGTAGACACTGCTGTAAATATTATTTGGTATTGTTTATAGTTACACCCCTGGCTTCTGTCTAGTTCTGTTGAAAAGAATGAATAGAAAACATATTTAACGCTGTTTGTGACATAAGCCTGAAGACTATACGGTGACAAATACCTGTCATTTGCAGCAGAGTGTTTGTCCTCACTCTGAGGGCTAGTCTGATAAGGCAGGCTTAAATAATCACTTCCCCCTGCCTGGTTTTAATTAAAGTGACAGCAAGTAAACAATGACTAGAAATTGATCAGAATCTATGGCTTTATGGCAAACTGGTAGAGAAAAATCTAGTGCTTCAGTCAACACAAGCCCAAAGAGCCAGCTTGCAGGCTGTTGTGTGGCCTGTGTCTGGGAGGGAAGAATTTAGATCCTGTTACACGAACAAAAAGGGGAAAAAGACCTTCACTCAGTGCATAAATGACATGGACTGGTTACAGAGACAAAGGTAATCCTAACAGTCCACCAGTCTGTTGTTACCCCAACAACCTTTCGACAGAAGAACAAGTAACAAAATGTTTTGCTGTTGGCTCTCTGTATTGCAGCCACTGGAACGAGTTTGCAGCTTACTGAAAAAAAACCAAATCAAGCTAAACAAATCAGATACATACCACCACATATCCACTAGTTTTGCTGCCTAGACATTTCACCAATGAATATTTTCACTGTGTCTGTCTTCACAGTCATGTTCTAACTCTGCCCTTACATATTCCTTTTCTTTATTGTTTGAAAATAACAAAGGAATTAATCAAAAACCCACTGAACTGTGTTGTGCATGTCTCACATTCCTACCAGTTTGGCTGATATTAAGTCTGGCCTCAGAAAAGTTTAGGTGATTTGGTCAGGGGAAGCCAATTCTCTGGCACTTTTATCTCTTTCTTTGCTTCAGCTCCAGGGCTTCCCTGCCCCTATAATGGAAGGAAGTCATATCTTCCTGTCTCTTTCTCTGTCCAGACATGAGGTAGCCTATCTAGTTCTGAGGTAGAATATCATGTTAGTCTTAAAAATAAATGAAGGTACATTCAAAGTCTAATGACTGAGTTTTACTTCTCACCATGATACTTTTCCTCTTAAAAAAAAAAGTTGGATTTTAATTTTATTTTTAATGCTTTTAATGCTAAGGAAATTATGCTTCCGAGTAACTAGTTTGTAATTTGTGATCATGTGTGATTCTGATAGCTAAGGAATTTCATTACAGGTACAGCAAAAAGAGAAGAATGCATGTGCATTTGCATGTCCATGTGCAGGTAAATAAATAGTAAACCACATTGATAACAGAGGCCATTATAATTTGAATAAGATTATATTCTCCCTAGGAGAGATAAAGGGTAATGAAAGACAATTCAAAGCTAGTTTGTTATTACTTCATCAAATACCTCAGCCTCAAGCTGATAAAATTCCCTTGTAGAGCTCCCATGAGACATTAACTGCAATGATGCTGCCAACCATTTGTAGTGATCTCTATGAACATTAATACCACTATTTAAATGAGTTTGTGATGTAGTATAACAGAGGGTAAAGCTAGAGGTGAAACTGCTACGCAAGCTTTCATAAAACGACCAGAAGTGTGTTACTGGGCATGACAACATGAATTATTTTCACAACAGACAGGTGCTCCAAAGAGACTTTGATAGACTTTTGCAGTAGCAAGTTGGAAAGTGTTCTGCAAAATAACTTTCACTGTCCTCACCACCCGTAGTGAAAGCCACAACTTTTGTTTTCCTTTGTTTTCAAGCAAAGTAAGGAGTATCAGGCTCAACATTTAAAGACTTTCACTCAAGTCTAGTTGTTCCTGTCTTTTCCCGCTATTCTGTCAAGTTTCTTCATCCTTAATCATTTTAAGAGTATTTCGCTTCATGGTCCAATGCCCGGGAAAGTTTGGGCAGATGCCACCACCACTGCCATAACACAGCACAGTGCAACATTAAGCATACTTGTTGGTTTCTTCCACGTAGCAACTTCAGTCACTTTCTGCTCAAAAATGAAGAATTATCACAAGGGTCTCTTGTCACTCAGAGAACACAACTGAGAAGCATGCCATGGTTTTGCATTAAAGGCTTCAGAGGGAAATGTGTTATGATCCATAATATTACAGAGCCACACATTTTTACTGTTAGGCCTTCCTTCCCCTAGAAACAGAAAACCCCAATTTTGTATGGAATTAGGAGGATTCTTAGACTGTTGACTTGCAAAAAAACTTGTAAATCTGAAAAGTGATTGACTCACATTTCCTGAACTAAGGAAGTGATGGGGGAAATAAGACAAGGGCAGCTCTTTGTCTTATATTAGATCAAAATGTTTGTTTGTGAACCTAAAAAAAATCAGGCTTGATTACAGTCGTATGTTAAAATCTTTTCATTGTAAGCCTGTTAACTGAGGCTTTCTCATGGGGAGCATTTCATTAACACTTAGAAAGAAGAGGCACAGAAGCAAAAAGCACTGTTGTCAGAGTATGGTGCTTGACAGGCTCTGAGGGAATTTAACATTCTTTGCTAAGAGTTCAGTCATTTCAAGAAATAGTGTGGAAAACCAAAGTAATTTTGTTAAGGGTTAAAAGAGGCTAGGCTGACAGATGGTCTAAGGCAAGCATATCCTCCCTGCAATGTTTGGGTTTGGGGTTTTTATTTAAAAAAAACCCCAAAACCGATAGATTATTTTCCCCACAAGAAGAGACATTACAAATGTTTAAGACTATTTTGTGGGTTTGATTTTCAGTATCATTTTATAGAGACTTTCCCTTTAGAATAACATAGAATCATTAAGGATCACAAAAGAGCTAGATCATTNGTGGTCTCACTAGGGCAGAGTAGAGGGGGAGAAAAGCCTCTCTTGATGTGCTATCCACCCCCTTTCTGATCCACCCCAGGATGCTGTTGGCTCTCTTGGCCACAAGAGCACATTGGTAATGCTATCTTCCTCCCCCTGCCCAACCACCTTCCAGAGTTCAGTAGGGATTGTACTTTATTAAAGAGCAGAAAGAAGATTCTTATTTTCAAGATATATAATCTCTTTCTCATATCCTGAACTAGCATACTCACTAAAACCTCCGGTTGTAGTTCCTCGGCCAATCTGTTCTTTGTTGGTTCTTTTAAGATCATCTAGTGACTGAGAACGTTTCAAACACTGAATGATAAGTGCTGTATGAATTTGCATTCAAAACTGCCTCATATTAAGACCTTAAGACTAATGAAGGTAAAGTTACAGGGAAAAGTTTGGCATAATGAAGATATTTTTGAAAATTGAGTATTCCTAAGGCCATTATAAAAATATTCTTCTCAATGTTTTGTGGCTTTTATTCTCTTTTCTCCTGCCCATACCCCCCTCTTCTCAGCTAGAAACAATTCTGTATGTGATGATAAACACTGGCCTAATAAAATACATGTCCATCTCTTTTAAGACTTGATTTTCCATCCCTGTAATACACACAGTCAGACTTAAGAGCTTCCTTGTCAAGATTTTCACTGTCAGTGACTGAATCACACCCTTCTGTTGAAGACATATTGCGCCGGGACTGCAGCAGGACTGACTGTGCTTTTGCAGCAGAGAGGTGACACTTGCTCTGCTTTTGCTTTGCTTCCAGGCTGTTCAGATGAGGAGTGACTGCTAAGTGGCAGTGCTTTTCCATTCAATATGCTTAACGGTCTGACCCATCTAAGGAACTTCCCTAAGGCATGAATGAAAAGGACAAATCCTAAGGGACAAACCCTAAACCAACATAAAACCAAGGCTAGTGTCATCCTGCATGAGTACATTAAGACGCATTATATAGGGAAGAAGAATTTCTTCTATAGGAAGTTAATCATTTAACTAATATTCAGATGCAATAGACTTGAAGCCTATACTACAGTGACTAGCAACATCATTATGTTTCTGCAGAACCTAACAGGAAGCCAAACTCAGACAAAGTTCTGTCTTCACCAGGATAATCAGTCAAATATTTTCATTTATCTGGGAACACAGTTAATATCAAAAGCCAGGAAGAAGCAATCAACAAAAATATTTAGAATAGAATTGGCTTCATGAAGATTAGGCTAGAAAACAGAGATTAAAGGTCTGTAGTTTCCGCCAGAGACACATCTAGAAATTTATCAGTGTGACCAATCATACTCTCTAATATTTTAGGACTTATTAAAGATATTTGAAAATTAATTTTATTTTATTTCTGCAGAAATATTATCCATTGGCATCCAAGACAACTTGCAGGGTAAACCACCTTTCATAACATTTGTAAGGCTTTAGTGAAACATTCGTGCCATGCTTAATTTGCAGCATTATTCTTCAGAAGACTTTGCGTTCACACAGACAGAGTGAGACATGAAACATGCGTTTGACTGTGGGGCCTGCATCCTAGTGGCTTTGGGCTGGGCAACAAGAAAAGTGGTTGGGTGGCTCAGTAATAGGGATGAAAAACAAGGCTGAGATCAGACTCAAATTCTGCATGAACTGTAAACCCCTTGAGACTCTCAGGATAGTTCCTTAGAAGGAACTATCTCTTAGCCAAGTACCATACCCTCTACTTGCTTGCCTTTTCTCTGTCATCCTTCCCCAGGTGCAGCTCTAGTAGAAGGCGCAGAGGTGCCAGCAGGCAGGTAATTCGGGCACTTGGTGGGCAGTAGCAGACCTAGTCCTACCTTTAAAGAAGCTCTACTGCCTATGTCAGTGATTTAAGGACTAATCACCTGTGTAGATGATGGACATCTATGCCAGCCATGCTTTAAAAGGCACAAACCCAACAAGCCATTTGGCCTCCACATGTGAAGAGGCTATTTTGACATCTAAGTGCAGAAATGGCTTTATGAATCCCAGACCAACAGCTGCTAACTCTGGGCCTAAGAAACGCATCCAAGATTCAGAAAAAATGGATTTCACATTTCATAGAATCATAGAATCATAGAATCATTACGGATCGGAAGGGACCTCGAAAGATCATCTAGTCCAATCCGCCTGCAACAGCAGGATCACCTAAACCAAGTCACACAGGAACCTGTCCAGTCGGGTCTTGAACATCTCCAGAGAAGGAGACTCCACAACCCCCCTGGGCAGCCTGTTCCAGTGCTCTGTCACCCTCACTGTGAAGAAGTTCCTTCTCAGGTTGATGTGGAACCTCCTATGTTCCAGCTTACAACCATTGCCCCTTGTCCTATCACTACATGACACCGAGAACAGCCCAGTGCCATCCTCCTGCCACCCACCCCTCAAATATTTGTAGATAAAGCATCTGAGTGGCCATGACAATCCAAGGTGCTACCCAAAAACCTTCCTGGTGAGATTAAGGATCCAGCTGCTGTCTGTGTCTCCTGTTCCCCAAAAGCAGGGCCCTGAAGGTACATGCTGCATATTGACCTTGACCAGTGCTGCACTGCAAATCTGTTACAGCTGGTTTGAGTAGGACTATTAAGGGAAACTTCAGAAAATACTTATGAATCTTATCTGCAGCTGGTGATGGGGCTTTCACAATACGATGGATCTGTAGAATCAGCACAGATCCACATTTTTCATTAAACATTTCAGACCTCCTCAGATTTGCTGAAGAGTCAGCTCTAGCACTGTTTTGTCACCCTTGGAGTCTTCCGAGCAGTAATATATTCCACAGTATAGGGAAAAGAATCTAAATGTATATTTCAATGCCCCAAATAGGTGGCACTGCATTATTGTTTTGAGGGGTTTGTTCCCTGGGGAACAGGTTAGGTGAAGATTTTCCAGATATATCTCAGACCTTCTTAAAATCATAGCAGATATAATCAGGTTTTGAAATGCCCTTTATACCTGTCAAACTAAATGAAATTACAGATATATCTGCTCACAGAAATGTGATGTCATATAGTCCCATTTGCTGCAGTTCAAGTCATTATCTGTCTTGTCTGAAAGTGCAGCGTGCATGATCTGCAAGATCAATGTTAGGTTTGTTAAAGGGTAAAAACAAGTATGACAGGTGTGGAATTCTCATTGGAAAAGCAGAAGTCAAGGTGCCATACAATATGGCTGTCACTGTGTAAGTTAACTACAGGCAGGTAACTCCTAACCAGCAAGAAGCAGTCAGTTTAAGGCGAATACTAGGAGACATATCATGAGAGAAGAGCGTTGCAGAAGCTTAGCTATGTGTGCTTCATCAGCAGTCTGATGAGCAAGGTTGTAGCAGAAAGTGTCAGAAAACAGCACAGCATTTTTGCACAGATAACTGGAGCTGCCCTTAGCTCATCTCTGCAAGCATTCCTGGGGCACTGTGCTTTATTGTACCAAAGTTTCCCTGCACAGCACTCCCACACTAGATACATCTCTCAGCAGGATATAACTGACTGGTATATAGATCCCTCCCAGTCATAAACTGCAGGGCTATAATTGGATCTGGAGAAATCTGGAAGGACTAGATTCAAAGGTTAAGAGAATGAAATGATTTTAGGCAGAACCTTTAAATAGCAAAGGAGATTTTAATGCATAGAAAAAATCAGAGGGTCCTGTAGTGTATAGCTTTCAGTTAACAGTTCTCATAGAAGTGCTAGAACTGGGACCCTCAGCTTGAATTTCATGAAGCTGGGAAGAAATGCATAGATGAACTTGGCTGCAAATCTATCTATCACTCAGGCACTGCTCCACCTTCTAAAAACTAGCATTTTCCTTTGTTGCCAATGTCATCCTATTCTATTCCCACACCAAAAGCCTCTCTGTTTTGATTGTTATTTGTTTGTCGCTGATACATCAATTATGTTTTACCAGATGACTTGGTCTCAGGCAAACAGCACTGTAGAATGTCACTGTCTGTTTCTGTAAGCTGTCTTTGGCTAGCACTATATGATTTCTGTGGAAGCCTGAGTCTAAAGAGGGTAACAAGGCCAGGCCAGGAGTATGACAGCTAGATTCTTTGTCTTTAATGGGAAGGAGCATCTCATATAAATGCCACCCTGTCTTAGCTTAGTGCTCCTCAAATTTTGCTTTAATTTCAAAGAGGACAATTTTAATAATTTCTTTAATTGTTTGCAGTGAATTCTTACAGCTTCATACATCTAATGGTAGAAGTCAAAAAGTATTGCTAGTTTGATGACAAAATGAAAGGGTAGGAGAAAGCCTGAACTGGGAATAAAAATATTGAGGTAATTAATAATCTATAGTAAAAGTAGTGACAGTTCAAAAATGTATAAGGATATAGCTACCTCCAAATTATTTTGTAGAAATAAATTATAAGACCCAGATAGGCACAGAATCACACACCTTAACTCAACCCCAATGTTTCTCTCTCTCTCTCGTGTGTTCTTTTCATACTTGTGTTGGACACGAGTGTCTTCAAGAACTGCACTATTATGGTAATTGAGTGGCATAGATTTATAACAGGTGAGAAAAACTCAAAATCCCAGAAGAAAATACTGGGGAATTCTTGCTTTTTAATCTAGGAGCACTGTGTCTGCTTTGGGGCAGACTTCTGGTTGTGTTGTTGATTAGCAGAACTCTAAATGAGGATGCTCTGCTTTGAACTGGAATGCCCTTCCCCTATTTTCTTAGAGACCAGAGTATTCTTAAACCAGCTTGGCTCATCTGTTTCCACAAATAACACTTTATGAGTGCTCAGATACACTTGGCTAGGCAGAAAGGAATCTCTTAATTCCTGGTATTCAGTATGGACTTTCCTATTTTACAGAGCATTAACCATACAAAATGTTTTATTTCTTTTGTTGTCAAAAAACTGTATGGCCTGCCAACTTTATTTCAACTTCACTTCAAACTGGCTTCACCCTTGCATGTGACTTTCTGACAGTATTAATCTCACAGGCTGTAGGTACTGTAATATACATAATTTCTGGCTGTTCAGCTCCAGAGTACAATTCCAGTTTTTTTCCTATGTACTTGTGAAGGGTTTTACTTCCAATAATCCATGATATATAAGCTTAACTTCCATAGTTTTTAATTATCTTCTATATTGGGTCACATTGTTTACCAGAATCTGTCTTTTCTTCTATTAAATAATTAAATACATTAAGATAGATTCACTGTATGTTCTATACTATAACATTTTGCATCAGGAAATTTTCACCAATGCATTGGAGGAACCTCCTGGATTGTGGATGACTGGCTGAGTAGGTCTTCCAGTAAANAGGGAGGTGCTCCACTTCCTTCATCATCCTTGTTTTCTGCGCCGGACTCTCTCCAGCAGCTCCACATCCTTCTTGAACTGAGGAGCCCAGAACTGGACACAATACTCCAGACGTGGTCTCACTAGTGCAGAGTAGGGGGAGAAGAGCCTCTCTCGATCTGCTAACCACTCCCTTTCTGATCCACCCCAGGATGCTGTTGGCCCTCTTGGCCACAAAAGCACACTGCTGGCTCATGGTCATCTTGCTGTCCACTAGGACCTCCAGGTCCCTACACTGCTCTCCAACAGGTGAGTTCCCAACCTATACTAGTACCTGTAGTTGTTCTTGCCCAGATGCAAAAAGGCTAGTGCTGTTCCAGTGTGACTTGGTCTAGATGATCCTGCTTTGTCAGGGGGATTAGTCTGGAAGATCTTCTGAAGTCTCTTCCAATTCGTAATGTTCAGTGATTCTGTGATTATATTTAATACATATACACAAAGTTAAAACATTATTATAACTTAATACAAGTCAATATGTATCTCCTCATCTTTTTCATCTTTGGAGACAGATTGGGAACAGGGAAGGAATTCCTTTTTTTGTGCTTGAGTATTTAGCAGTTTGCTTCACAGATTTATTATCTCAGTATTCCAGTCCTATAAATGGGACAATAGAAGTCATCTCAGAAATGTAGAGTGAGAAAACTATATCCAACCACCAAATTTCTGACAACCATAACATATACAGAATTTGTGAGTAAATATGTCCTTTGTGCAAACTTGACAGCAAAACTTCTAGAATGTCTCTGTCTTAATGATCATTGCAGCAGAAATTTCAAACACATCATAATAAAGTCTTCTTTTTCCCAGTGCTATTATTAGCTTAAGGCTAAGATATTTGGCGAGTGCCCAAAGGAGGAAAAAAAACCTAATCCACTAAGTTATTTCATCATCTAACAATGCATTGTCATTATTTTTCATGTTTTCAATCATGTTTAAGCAAGTAAAGGGGCACAACACTTACTCCTGATGATATTGTGGACCCCATAATAAAGCTCTACCAAAAATGGTGGGGTTTACATGGAAGCCCAATTTGATTTGGCAGCTATATTCCATCTGAGATTGTTGAAAACATTACTTCTCACTAAACCTGGCACTTATTACCTTCCAGTGATTACTCTCCTAATAGAGTCACAAGTGGCTTCCCCTGAAGACAAAGTGACTTTGCTGTACCTCAGTTTTCTCAGCTGTTCTCACATGTCCTTGCACACATCACCTACTTGAATGTATAGTAGAATCTTGCTCGTTTAGTTTGGAAAAGACCTTTAAGATCATTAAGTCCAACCATTGGCCTAATTCTACCAAACACACAGCTAAACCATGTTCTTGAGCACATATCTACACAACTTGCATCAGATGTGAGTTAACTGACTTGGCTGCAGACCAGTAATGAACAGTAGCGGGAGACAAGGAGATGGAAGAGGGGTAACAGTATTAAAGGAGTATCTTGCTTCTACAACTGTTTTTCTCTTCCCGAGATTACATGCTTTGCTATTTCTAAGTTTGAAAGAAAGAAAAGAATTTAGTCTGCAAATTAAAACCATATAAAACCATAGAGTTTGCTTTTTTTTTTAAAGCAAACTAAGTATTAAAAAAAGGGAAATGTATCCTCTCAACTCTCAACTCCAAAACACATTCATGTTGGGGGTGGTGGCGAGGTGCTCATTAACAATTTCATCAGGTGCACATATTTGAGAATAGGTGTTCTACTGATGTAAACACTTAAGTCAATGAAGTTTCATGTTCATGAAATAAAGCTATAATTAATGAAAATTCAAATTCAAATGTGCAGTTGCAAGAGATTATGGGAGGGAAAAAAAAGGTCTGGGAAAACACAAGCCATTCCTAACTCTATGATCAACAGGATTGCGTTCAGTCACTCAGTCATGCTAATTCATCCAGTTTTATTACTAACTCTTCATTAGCACTCACAGTCTGTGTAATTATGCAAATATATCTGAAGAAAAAAATCATTTCAAACTTGTTTTTTAGTTCTGGGGGAAGTGTAGCAACATATGTTTTTTTAGATATTTAAAGGTAACAACTATGAATGTACCAAAACTAACGAGATTTCATGAACTTTATCTGAGCAGCTTCCTACCATCAGCATACCCTCATGTCTACCTGAACATAACTTTGGCCTAATGTTGAAGTTCTCTCCTTGTCTGGTTCATTTGCTTTGTGAAATTCCTTCTATCTGCAACTCCCTTCGACCTCACAGTAGGCAGTGAACATATCATGCATGTGTGCACCCACTTCAATACAAAGTAATTCTTGACATCTAAGCATGTTCCTGGAGTTACGTTAAAGCATTGATGCTAAGAATGCAATTTCTTTTCAGTTTCTCCCTTGACACTGGCTGTGTCATTAGTCAACATTCAAAACTCAACCTTAAGGAGAGCAGTGCAGTAACAGTTCAAGTCTATCTGGTTAGTATGAAGAAAAAAACCAACTTTAAATTTCCTCCCTGCACTTTTCCTTTCCTGTACCAAAATCCAAGACCTTAACACTGCAACCATAGAATCACAGAATGGCTAGGGTTGGAAGGGACCTTAAAGATCATCTAGTTCCAACTCCCTTGCATAGGCAAGGACACCTTCACCAGATCAGGTTACTCAGGGCCCCATCCAAACTGGCCTTGAACTGTTCTGCTCACTGAAGAATTATAGCATTGGGTTCAAGTTTGACTTAATTTTTTGGAAGGTCTGAGTGTGGGTTTTTTGCTTTTTCTGTAATATGGAAGATAAGGACTGAAGTCCTAGCTGCAGTGAATGGAAAAAGAAATTTTCCTAGAGTGTTTTGTGAGTTTCAATGGAGTGGAATTTCTTTTAAGACACTATGCCTGAAATGATAGGTACAGTGTGAAGCAAGCATATCACTGAATATGAAGTGTTCAACATGTTTTGAGAGGTTCTTGNAGGTCCCTTCCAATCCCTAATGATTCTATGATTCTATGAATCTGAGGTGGAGTATTACTTGGACAAAACCTGCCTCACATGATTCCGAGGGCTATCTCTGCGTCCAGTTTACGTACACTCATATTAGTGGCCAACTCCAAATATTTTCTCTGTAAGATGTTTGAAGCAATTTGCCTCTCGGACTTGGCTGATAACATTATTTAGCAAATATATTTATTATTTTATAAGTCACTAAATAAAATAGCTTGTTCTACCTAGTTCATACTATTTTGGCTTCTTCAGACACCATTGTGCATAAAATACACACTTGCTGTCACACCTGCCCCTAGGAGAAGGACCAGAACATATTATAAAGACAGGATTAACATGAAATGTTCTGTCTCTAGGCACGTGCACACATATACTTCATTGCACATGATCTCGCTCCTCAAAAAAACAAACTGTTTAATTCTGATTTTTAAAGAGCAAAATCATTTGCTACATTGAAACATCCCATTCATCACATAAAGCATTTGATTCTGTCACCTCAAGTACTTGTTAAATCACTTCCAGCTGCTACAATCAAGGGCTAGGTACTTCCAAGGTCTGACACTTTCTGAGCTCTATTACACCTTTAAGTATGAGTCTTCAATCCAATTCTAGCCTTCATAATAATCAAGTGCCCACTCCACTTAACTTCAAGGAAACAGGGGAACCTGGAATTCTCCATATAGCCTGTATCTGATTTTCAATCAGATCTCTTCAAGCCAAGACTGAAAGCTCCTGAATATCAGCTAAGTATTAATATAGCATCATTTGCAACCGCAGCAGTGTCACTGGTAGCACTGCCATTGTTAAGCTTCTGTTTCTCCTAGGTCTAAAGCAGCATGTTTAGACTGAGGATGAGATTAAATATATAAGGCAGAACTTAACTGCAAGCAGTGCCTGCAACATAAGCAAACTCTCTGCTCACATAATTTGATTAGATGGGTCTTAACTAACCTGCTGCATGCTGCTAAATTATGTTCTTTCTGTGTGCTTTCAAATAGCACATTTCCTATTTAAACACACTGTAAACTCTGAAACACGCAGCTTAGTAAGAAAGTGTTAGGATGCTGCTTGTATTACTACCTTGGTGGCTGAAACATTAAAACACGAGTCATTCCAAAGGCAGAATCGTTATATGTAGGAATATTTCTCACTTCTGCAGCATGAGCTGCAAGAGCATCTATTTGTTTTCCTTTTATTTCTCTCACAGCATTAGCTGCTGTCCCCCTTAGGAGTGAGGCACTGAGATGCATTAATTGTACAGTAATTCCCAAGCCCCTGCAGGAAACACACATAGGTTACTTGAACATCACTGTTCCCTGCATCCTTGATTGATGTCATCAGTGCGATCCTGCAGCTGAATAGTCAACTTTTTTGTGCTTTTTTATTTTCTTCCAAAGAAAATGTGGACATTTATGTTAGGAAAACCCGTAACAGGAGATAGCAAGAAATGTGGGACGTGAACAGTTTTCCACAGACACTGACTGAGAACAGTTGTGTCTTCTTCTGAGAGAAAAGGGAAAACATACCTACACTAGCAAACAGAGGATGTTTGGTTTCGTTTTCTCTGTTGCCAGCTAGTAAACTGTTAAAATATTTATCCATTTAATAAAAAAAAAAGTTACGTATTAAGAAATCCTAAATCTTAAAACACTCCTCACAACAGCAGCAGCATGGGCCAGTTTTTCCACTTGGTGTGGTTTTATGTACTGTGTTTGGGTTTTTTCATTTAGTAAGGTCTGATCATTTTCTTGCAGTTGATTTGTTCCTCCCAACACTTTCAGGTATTAATTCTCCAGGGGCTTATAACACTGAAGTTCCCACTGCAGTCTTTCCATAAGATAGACACTTGTGGCACTCTGCCCATTTTATCAAAATTTGTAAAAACATCGTAAAAACGAGACACTATATTCAGTAGCTATTAGCAGAGGCAGACAGAAAGCTGGGAGTTGTCAAGCAATGGAACAGTCTGCCCAGCAGTGGAGCCACCATCCCCGGAAGTATTAAAACAACATGTAAATGCATCACTGTGGGACATGGTGCAGTGGGCATGGTGGTGTTAGGCAATGTTGGACTTGATCTTAGAAGTCTCTTCCAACCTTAATGACTCTATGATTCTACAAATTCAAAGGCTGATGTTTTTTCGGAACACCCGATGTTTATGTTTAGCGTGCCAGTTACACCATTTAGATCACTTCAGAAAGTTTGTTGCTGTTTCCCATGTACTTCTTTCTTTAAAAAGCTCATCTTTCAAAATAAACTTTTTTCCTTATGGCAAAATGTTCAAGCTCTTTCAAGACAACTCCTCCAGTAGCTTTGCTGTGTAGATGCTCTTGGACAGACTCAACATCAGGACTGATTGCATTAAATACTTTTAAAGAAAGAGGACTTTTATGTTCAACCCCCCCCCACTCCTTCCTCTACTCTGAATCTGAACACACTTTAGACAAAAAGCTGAATTTAGAAAGCAAGTGCACACCAGCTAAAAGCTAAGGTGCTGAAGAGCACTGAGGAAGCATATTTTGAATTAGAATCCTGCTGCATTATGTCAGAAAAGCACCCAAATACTTTTAAACAAATGTATAAAATGACACTGTTTAAGTTGGCTGTTTCCTCCAGACAATTTTAAATGGGCACTCAAGTCTGCTTCTGCTGAAGAGGCTGTGTTACTGCCTTGAGGAGGGGCAGCACACTCGGTGGCCCTTTAATCCTTTCAGATTGGGAGCTAGAAACTCCAGATGTGACACTCCTCCTTGCTAACTGGCACACAAAAGTTGTTTGGTGACAGTGAAGAGAAAGAGAGGCAGAGGACATGGACACTATGAAGCCTAGCTGAGAAGAGCTCAGGTTTAACTCAGCTGCACTGACTGCTGCACAGAAAGAAAGGGAAAAGACAAAGCACCGTAACTTTTTCTGGTCTAGTGAATGAATAAATAGATGATGACAGAAAGTCTTTTGGATGCTTATGAATGTCAAATACTTTTAAGTGGCTGCCTTTACTTGTCACTTAAGATTAAGGACTCGCATAAAATTACACTTGTGTTTGGTCATTTGGCTGGGGACATGTAGCTCAGCTGACTTGTGACTTTGAAATTGATTAGATGCAAATATTAGGGTTGCTTTCTCTTTTGAAACAGCCACACACCCTCACTCCTTGCTAGTTCATACATTATCTTTACATAGTTCTCTGACCATCTCTGTGTATTACTTAAACACATTAGCAAGTAGAATTGTAAATTAGTCCCCAAAGAAACCCTTTCAAACTCAAGATACGGGGTTTTTTTGTGTTTTTTTCTCTTCAAAGTGTATGAAAACAAAACAACCTAACAAGAAGTGAAAACAACTAATCTTTCCTAACTAGAGATCTAATTTTTGCTTCCTAAGCACAAGAAGTAACTGAACAGAAGAAGAAAATCATTAGAATTTCCCTTCTACCTTTAGAAAAATCCTTTCATTTGTCATAAAGTGTAAATTAACTCTTTGGTGACTACTCACAGACTGAGTTTCATAAAAAAAACTGGAGTAAGCATCAAAGGCCGGAGTGTTTGAAATGACATCAAACAGCTGGACTCGATGTTATCTGTGAAAGATGGTTTTGTGGTTCAGATTGTAACACAATAGATGGAAAAATGCAGAACAAAACCAAACAGCAGAGTTTGTACCAGTAAAGAGTTAAAATTCTGCTTGTAACACTGAACTCTATTATTGCTAATTAGGGAAGGGAATTATTTTTATCTCCTTTCCTTGTGCCAAGCAGGCATAGTTCAGCTGCACCACTCAAATCTTTCTGTGTCACTGCATTTTTTCTCTCATTGCTGCTTCCCTTTCCAATTCACTCATCTGCGCGAGTAGATTAATTTCTTTTCACCATACAAAGTCATCTTTTTAATGAGTCTCTATCAAGAACTTTGTACTAAAATTAGATCCCAATGTAGATTTAGGTGTTGGGGTAGTTGCGCTAATTTCTAAGTCACTTAAAAATTTTTCAAACAAAAGAAACTCTGTCAATGACCCAACTGAACAACAAACCCCACTCCAAAAGCCACTACTCCTGGAGACCTTGTATGAGTGAAAGTTTTAGTCTTAAGGCAGGGGTCCTCAAACTTTTTAAACAGGGGACCAGTTTACTGCCAGATTTAGTGAGAAGTAATGTTTTCAACAATCTCAGATGGAATATAGCTCATCACCCTCACAGTGAAGGACTTCCTCATTATATCTAATCTAAATCTATACTTTTTCAGTGTGAAGCCAGTACCTCTGATTCTATCACTACAAGTTCCTGTAAAAAGTTCCTCACCAACTTTCTTGTAGGCCCCCTTCAGATACTGGGAAGCCACAAAAAGGTGTCCCCGTAGCCCTCTTTTCTCAGTACTGAACAGCCCCCACTCCTTCAGCCTTTCCTTATAGAAGAGGTGTTCACAGCTCTCCTTTGGACCCGCTGCAACAGCTCCAACTGTTCAAATGAATCACATTTTACTTTTGTCACTGTGGGTTGAAGTTCAACTACACAGAGCAGAGAGAGGACAAAGCAGGAGCTCCCACTGATGTGGCAGCTCTGGCTGCTTGCCACACACAGCAGGGGTAAATGGTGATGACAAAGATCATTCATCGAAACGTGATTTGCTGGCAGTACTGACTTGAGAGGTAGCAACACATTTGTAAAGATTTATGAAAGAATTTCCTAATAGTAAGAAATAAACATAATAAATAGCAAATTAAATTCGGTGCGCATGGTGAAAAAAAGGCCATCCCTTCAGTCTCACTGTGTGCTCAGGTGGCCAAGAAGGCCAATTGCACCCTGGCCTGGATCAGGAACAGTATAACCAGCAGGAGAAGGGAGGTGATGGTGCCCATGTACTCTGCACTCATGAGACCACACCTTGAGTACTGGGTCTAGTTGTGGGTGCCACAGTATAAGAAGGACATTGGAGGGCCTGAAGCAGGTCCAGAGAAGGGCAACGAGGCTGGGGAGAGGTCTGGAAAACAGGGCCTATGAAGAGCAGCTGACAGAAATGGGCCTATTTAGTCTAGAGAAGAGGAGGCTGAGAGGAAACCTAATTGCTCTCTACAACTACCTAAAAGGAGGATAGTGTTGTTCTCATCTCACAAATTACTAATGACAGGATGAGGAGAGAGGGCCTCAGGTTGCATCAGGGGAGGTTTTTGATCAGTGACAATGCACATTGTGCATCCATGACGGTATTTGTTTTCTGGTTCAACATGCATTAAACTTTTTACTATGAATCGTAATAACTATACAATCAGAGAAGAGAATCCCACTAGGAGACAATGACTTTAGCAATATTGTGCCCTTCTGGGTAGAACAGGAGGACTGCAGACCTACATGTCCCTCTAAAGGTCTGGGGATTGTGGTCAAAACACTTGCCTGAGACACTGCTTTCTGCCTTGGATTCTGTTCTTTAATTATACACTTCTCTTCCTTGTTTTCAGAAAGCCCCTTGAATGGCACAGCTCAAAAGCTATTGAAAAGTCCAAGACTGTTCTGCCTTGAACCTCAGTTTCAAACTTTGCTCCCTTATATCAGTTACCCTGGATGAGGATATAAATGTCCCCACAAGCTTCAAGAAGCTTCAGATACAAACTTGAAGGTGAACTTTCTGGCTCCTGCCCTTCTTTCGACATTAAAGCTTGTCTCAACAGCAGCCTCCCGCACGCGGTACATTCTCATTGAAGTGCATATTTTCCCATGTAAGACCAAGCACATCAAAGCACACTCCCCTGTTTCTCTTACTGTTCATTGGCTTCACTGGTGAACAGCAACCAAGTAGTATTAGTTCTTGCTTCTGCTTCAATACAACATCAAAGGGACACATGTATATTTTAAAGAGTTACAACTACAGCTGTGCAAAACTTGCCTTACAAGCCCCAAACCTTAGTAGTGTGTTTGTATTTTCATCTTTCTTTACATTATTATTTCCATGCTCTGTGTTAGGATCACAGAAAAACTGTTGATAGAACAACTCCAATTACACCAAATAAAGCTAGGATACTCTAAATATTCAGATAACAAGTGATGTCCTTGGTGTTCACAGGCACCAGGGAGACCAACTTGTTTCAGTTAAGAAGGAATGCCAAATAATCACAGAAATAATACATGCCTGAAGTTTGTTACATGCTTGGTCTCCTTCCTTCTCACTCTGACTGATGTGTATTCCCCCAAGTTCTCTCATTCTCCACAAATCATTTGCATGACTGCTCTGCCTCTCTGAAATAACAACACAAAAGAACACCCTGCTCTGCAAAAAAACCCCACCACAAAAAGCATTTGAAAGTTCCCATACAGACACTTGACATTTTATAGTTTAAAGATGCAAGTGGATGTTCACGCTGAAGTTGTTTACCCAGAGGTACTTAGGTGTCCCCATTACTGGGTCAGGATGCAGTAGCTACGTGTCTCTCAATATGCCATGTACTCATCTTCTCAATATCCCTTGGGAAGGCAATAAATGCTACCATCTCTGCTTTATGATCAGGAAAATGAAGACAAGAGAAGCAAAAAAAAAAAGTTTTCAAAAGTTCTTTAGATCCTAAATCCTTAACCCTCATCACAAGCAGAATTGCTCTGCTATCCAGGAATGCTATGGATGAGCCAGCAGCCTTTAGTGTACTGCTCACTGGAACAGAGCAGACCGCTCCTCTGGGGAGCAACCTACGTGCCATTGCTGGAAAAGGAAACATCACACAGGTCACTACATCCAAACAACACTACATCCAAACCAGAGAGGCCTTTTTGACAGCAGCGGGCTGTTCTCAGGCCTCTGCTTGGAATACTTGCAGAGCACCGCAGTGTGTGACACGGCTGGTTTTGTACACTGTAGAACACTATTAACGAATAACAGAATTAGAATACAACGATACGCTTCCAGTGAGCTCAACCACACCTAAAGTCAGGACATCCATGAAGTTGATTAAACCAGACTAACAGGCATTTATTTTTTTCCTTCTTCCTAACAGACAGGAATATACTCTGATTAAAAAACCTACCAAACAAGGCCCTCTTAAGAAGAGCACTAGAAGGTAAAACTTTTCCCTCATGGTGGTATTTTATAGATGATGAGGCATGAAATGATTGATCATGCACTGTAGTGATGGATAAGGACAATTATCAGCTGAAAGATCAAAACTATTAAGTAAATAGTAAAACAAAAGAAAAGGAAAGAAGATGGCACATTTCTCAGAGGCACGGTAAGTTTAAATGGCAGGAAACCTTCATGCTGCAACCACACTGCTTCCGTTTAAGCTTGAAGAGTACTGAATTGAACTATCGGGCAATCAGTTAAGCAGTTTTGGTTTTCTTTGGCAAACAAAATTTGCTCAGACTTAATGATGTTTGCATTGTCTTCCACACACATTCACCTTTTCAAGTTTATACTTTGTTTTTGCAAAGTTTTTCATTAAAATTAATGTATGATAGGATGATATCCTTACTAATTTCTTGCCCTTCCTTTACAAGTGTGCATCTACATAGTCAAGCACAAATTAAAAAGAAAGATTATGAGCACGAATTAATCCTTATCTCAGGAGTTACGGGTCTCTCCAGATTTCAATATACTTATTACAAGGCTGTACCTCACCCAGACTATATCACCAGTAGTTTGTGCATTGCTAAGGTGCAGACAGGCTTTCAGTGACAGCAGCTCCTCTATACTTTCTAGGCTAAACTCACTGACCTCTGATAATGCAAGTTCAGGGAACTCAGAGCAGTACCACCTGGCCTGACATACAGGAGCTGGGTTCTGCACGTTGTGGTTGCGACCCAATTCTCCTGGGTATGGTGCTACAGACTGGGAGGCTCCAAAGAAATTATCACAACCCCCTAACATAGGAAGGCCACTCTGTGAAGGCCATTTCTCATCCTACCAGCTATCAAATTGATTTATTCCTATTTTCTAAAATCCTAAGCATTTTTCATTCCTAGGAATTCTCAAGTGATCAGTGATGACACGTTTGTTATTTATAAATAGTAAGGGTTTTTTTCTTCTCTTTATAAAGAAAATTCTGCAAACATACCTATTTCACCCACAAAATCACTGAACCTACTCAGCATTTCTTGAAGAAGTGCGAATTTCAGTTTTATAAAAATGGTTTGAAATGTCACTTTTTTTGTGCTAGTGCATTTGTCAACATTAGAGTAATTAGCTCAGGTTTCATCAACTAGCTGGTGCAATCTGTTCAGAAAGCAACTTGGACTCTTAAAAATCCTAATAAGCTTTTCCAGCTTCACAGTTAAAGCTTGAAGGATTTAATTTCAGTCCTGTCTAAAATTAGAGGAAGTTTTGTAGAAGATAAAGTCAATACCACTAAATAAAATAACAATATTTACTAAATTAGACCGACGCTATTAGGCAGAGTTATTTTTGTGAGATTTTTTAAAATTACGCAGTAAAAAAGTAATAGTAAAAAGTAAACAGAGAGCCAAACCTATTCTATTCCTCACTAACCTTACACCTGCACACAATCCAATGAAACTAAAAATATTTTAATCACAAATAAAAAGCTACTCAAGATTTACCCCTAGTTAAATACAGTAAGTAATTCATTTCAGTACTGTTGTTGGTTTTATTTGGACTGTTTTTGTCTGCACATCCATGCATTTTTGTGTTTTAAGTGCCAGTACAGTCACTCAAGGCAGAAATCAGGAAAAACACTTTTCAGCACATAAAAAGAACTTACTGATAGGGGTTTGTCTCCACCAAAAGGCAGCACAAAAGAATGGAGCCTCTGAAAACATCTTAAACAGCTGCCTGATCAAAACCAAAGCATTGTTTTAAAGATACCAAAGCGATCTTTCTTCATTAGCAGCCATTCACTAACACAGGTCAGGAAGACAAGAGGCTTGAAAACTGTGCAGAAGTCACAAAAACAAACTGTGTTAACAGCACTGAATTGTACGATAAGAAATATAGGGATGGAGAAAAGGTGCACCCTGGTAAGTGGTGACTGGTGAGGCAGTTCCAGGGGAAAGCTGCTAGGGGGATGAGACAAGACAAACACTGACTTAGTCACTTTGATTCAGCAAAAATCCCATAAACGAGATGAGAGCATGCAGTCAAGCATGGCCTTATTAGGGATGGAAGGGGAAAGAGGAGCTTCCAGTACCAGATCACACTGGTACTGTGTGATCAATCAGGCAATAAGCACTTGCAGTGTGGCTCAAAACTCCTGCTCTCTCCGCTATACCCTCTATTGCATACTCTGACAGCGCATAATGCGTAGGCTTCTGCATGTGCTGTCTGCACAGCAGTAGGACTGACAGAGCAAGAGTAGAAGAAAACTTTTCCTGAAAGCAGGAAGAGAGTGGAAAGAGCTGGGGGAAAATCCAGGATGTAAGAGCACTGTGCTTCAGTAGCAAAATGAAGTAAAAAATAACCCCAGAGAATAGCCTCCTGCCTGTTTGATGTCCTCACAAAAAATATCTTTTTCTTGAAAGATCACAGATCACAGGATCATTAAGAATTGGAAGGGACCTGGAAAGATCATCTAGATGCCTTCTCAGAGAGATCAAATGAGGCTATAATACATTTACTAATTAACAGTAATGTACAACTTGCAGGGTTTCAGCTAGTACCAATTACTTCTTTTGCAAACAAAATTAAATATGTTTTTACAATCTGTTCCCTGACAACTTTCCTGGCTTTCTTGCTGTTTTGCCTCACACCAACAAAAACAGAGGGCCGTGTTTTGGTCTTTAGGCAATACACCTGTGCACCCATCTTCTGATCACTGCACGGCTCTAGAGCTGGGAAAGCAGGGAGGAGTTACTCTTTGGCTGTAGTGAGAGGTAATTTCAGACATAAATTCTGGGTCCCATGTTGGTCTTGCTGGGTTTGTGTGGAGTACAGATACCATAACTCAGCCTCAGCACTCAGCTTGTAAAAGCTGAATCCACAGCATCCGCTTCCCAAGCTTGGCGTGGGGAAGACAGAACCATGCTGTTCTTCAGGCTGCACAGCAGCAGCATCTTACAGGAAATGGATGAGCTCTCGAGAACTTAAAGGTTCCTCTGGGTTAGGCTGAGAACTTGGGCAACAACGAGGGATTCTCAGACACTCAAAGGGGAGGAGAAGCAGCTTAAATCCCATGTCTACCTGTGCAGTAGGCATTGCATTGGGCCAGTGTTTGTTGTACTCACCTAGGGCCTTAAAGTTCTACACAAATAACATTATTTTCTCACTGGCTTGCTGCTTTCACACCAATCACCAGCACCAATAAGTGGGTGTATGTTGTAACTGGGGACAAAGCTACTGTCCTATTGCTGAAGGCTTCCACTTCAGGAATGATTGCAAGGGCAACAAAATCCCTTTGAGGATCACAGTCCTCAGATGCCTCATTAGTAACTACTATTCCAATCTCACATTGTACTGATCAAAGTTTGACGAGTGGAGGGAAGTTTTTTGTGTCAGATTCTCGCAGCAGGTGCAGTGGAAAAGTTGATTGGTGGAGTCTTCTCTTTGGTTTTGTTTGCCTGGATGAGTTCGGTGGCTTTTTTAGCATAGTAGAGAAGCTACTATTACTCACTGTAAATACTGACAGTGACCTTGATCTTTCCCATTGACATAGAATCATAGAATAGCCCAGGCTGGAAGGGACCTCCAAAGGTCATCTAGCCCAACCCCTCTGCAGCGANTGTCCACACTCACCTTGAATATCTCCAGGGATGGGGCCTCAACCTTGTCCCCAGGCAGCCTGTTCCAGCATTCAACCACCCTCCTGCCAAAGAACTTCCTAATAGCCAATACACCCTTCTCTAATTCGAGAACATATTTTCTGTTTCAGTGTTACAACTGGGGCCTTTTTGACAGCTTCAGAGATTTGGGCTGTTTTTCTGCCTGGTGTCCACTTCTTGTTTTTTCTTTTTGAAAGTATGAACTGTGTCCATTTCAAATATTTTATGGTGAGTTCAACAACTTCTTCCCTAAAGAAGGGGTAGAATGTGAAATTAAATCATGCAAGTGAGCCTTGAAAATCATAGAATCATCAAAGTTGGAAAAGACCTTCGAGATCATCAAGTCCAACTGTCCGCCCCACAACCTTCAACCACTAACCCATCTCCTGGAACACCCTGTCTGCCCATTCATTGAACTCCTCCATGGACAGTGCCTCCATCTCCTCCCTCAGCAGCCTTTTCTTCCCTTTCTAGGAAGACATTTTTCCTACTAGCCAATCTCAACCTCCCTCCAGGACTGATAATTTTTACCCAGTTTGTTATGACCACAAGAGAAACAACGTGAGCAATCCCATGTAAGTTGACATGAAGCAACTCTTATACGTTCTGTTTAGGTTTGATTGCTGTTTGCTTTGCCAGATCTACATTAATAAGTTGTTAATGAATTATTAATCATACATTATGTATTACACATGGAGCATCAATAAATAAGTGTATGTTTCCTAAACTACATTTATTCTTTGCATTTGTTTTAGGTGCATTTTTTAGGCCATAGCTGTGCTTTAATAAAAACTGCAGCACATATTCTTACTCTTGCAGTATAACTGTATGCAGTTTCCTTGCATTTATGGCCATTATATAGGGAACTCTTTTTCTTGGAGCCATGTAAGTATAAATGTTACGAGAAACCCTCCAGTGCAGAGTTCTGCAGGACTGAATGCATTAAATACTTTCACAGTTCAACTAGAAATTGTTTCTTATTTCAGCCCTTCACGGTTTAATTCTGCCTACCATGGAGTACGTTGAGTGATGGTTTATTTGTTTCACTGTGTGCTGCAATTTAAAGATGGACACAGCCTGAGAAGAGAGCAATATCTAACAAAGAAATAAAATTAAATTAAATATTAAAGCTGGTATTCAGCAGGGCGATCCAAACTCACAGGAGATTGATGGTAGATAGCTCTACCGTTCCTTCTTGCCAGAATGTTGTAAAGAGCAGTGAATATTCAGTTGGTCCCATCTCAGATCAGACCAGACTTCAGTGCTCTTTCCCAGGATATGTTTACTTTATTAGCAAAAGGCTTCCTTAAATGGCCATTTGTAGATACTCCTCAGGCATTGGAAGTCTAACACGATATGAAGATGCTCCTCTGATATTTTTCCTGATTGCTACAGGAGATGTAGCGAGGCAAACTAGTATATGGAAGGAGAATCTTTAGGGGTAGCAACCCCTGATGCATCAGACAGGAGCAGCATACTGACAGCAGTTGCTATAAGACAGAATAGCTTTTAGATTGCACTGATTTATGCTTCTTCCAATAGCCAAACAAATCCCTTGAGTAGGGGGCAGATACTGAGGTGGCTTAAAATCCCTGAACAGTTTAGCAGCATCTGAAGATCTAAATAACAGAGTTGCAGATACACATATTGAACAACGAAAGGAAGTGTTGAAAAACTGTCTTAGTGTTCCATGCTTTCTAATACGGTCTATCACAACAGTAAAAGTCTATTTGTAGCCTTTTAGAGAGGTACAACGTGTTATATTTCAAACAAAATTAAGTAGCTGACAAAAACGTCTTCCTGAGCTATGCATATTAAAATGTTATAGCTCCTAAATTACCATTAAATGGTTTTCTTCTTTCTTAGCAGGAGTCAGAAGATAGCTGAGAGAACTGGATATTAGTCTGCATTTAATTTAATAATTCCACTGCAGTGGTTTTTATAATGATGAAAGTATTATTCAATAGTTCAGCAATGGTCTTAAAGTAAACAGCTTTTTTTTTTGCTGTCAATATATTCAGAGGGCAAACCTGTATCACAAGTCCAGCAGTGTAACCAGCGAGCAGCATAGACAACTCTGAGGTGCTGTCTGATAAGAAAGAAAATGAGAAGCCTAAATAGCATCCTTCAAATTTAATTTTGCAAGTTAAGGCTACATTTGATATACAAATGGACTCTCACTGAGGTAGAAAGAACTAATTCAACAAACTTTAAATTGTAAATAGATTTGGTTGTGTTGTCAGATAGACATCCAGAGAAGTGACTACTAACAGCGAGTATAGCTAGCTTTTACACAGCTAACTATATATTTTTTCTCAGTTGCCTGAAAAAGCTATTGAACAGAGAATTTTTCTTGAAGTGCTGCTGGGTGTCCTTACTCCAAGAGCAAGTCTGCAAAATCCCAGAGTATTCTCCTTTATTATTGCACTAATACTATCTGTGGGCCTCCCAGAGTTTAAATGGTGCCAAGGTCTGTCTTGCTCCCAGTATAAATCAGAGCAGACTTAGGGAGTAGCTGTTTCCCAGGCTCCTGTAAGAGGAGGAAGAAATCAATTGTTAGTTGTGCCATGGGCTCTATGCCAGTGCAGGACACCCTATAGATATTTCCTCAGAGTGGAATAAAATGTCTAGGGTGAAAAACAAATTGGGTGTTTGGGTCCTCCCTTCTAAAGATACCGAGATGAGCTCAAGCCTGTTAGAAGCTCCACATACACCAAGATTTTCTCCAAAGCTTGGGTCTGTAGCTGTATTTTATAACATGAGCCCATGCCAGCTCCTGACATATCTTGCTGTGCCTGTGATTAGGAAAGGTTATGGCTGTGAATCATGGCTTGAGGAAACGTGTAGTACACCTGTGTACAAGAGTAAACTAAATTCAGTTTGCTATTTATCTACTGTATTTATCTCAGTTAAGTAAACTTTGAGTTTGTCAAGATTTCCTGCTGGAAATTCTCATGATAATACAAGTATAATTGCCTTTTTATTGCCACAGACATCTGCTACAGTTTTCAAACAAAGAAAATACTTTTTTTTCCCCCTCTCCTCTGACTTTTTCTAACAAGAGAAACATCCTCTCTTGTTTTGTGTGCAATAGATTACAAAGCCAACTGTGGGGAAGGAGAAACTAAGGAGCCAATCTTTCCTCTTCCTGATCTTTTTACCCTCCAAGAGGGCAAGAAATAAGTAGTTGGACAATAAAGATTACAGTCTCTTCAGTAACTAGTCTGAAGTAACAGTAAGTTCAGTAACAGTAACACTAGAATTGAAAGGAATCAGACAGTTCCATCCAAATTAACTCTTTTCCTACTAAGGATCTTGTGTACAGTCAAAAAGCTGGTGTCAAAGGCAACACAGACAAGAAACAATCTCCCTTTATCCATTGGTCCTGCATTGAACTTGACCATAAGTTGTCCATCTGCCATTACAACAGTCTGATGTGAAAGTACATGGACACATCAGGCAAGGCTGAAGTCATCCTATGTCCCCTATGCTACCTGGTCCCACAATCAGACCTGTACTATTATCCTCTGTGAGGGAGATGGTGAGGGTCACATCTTTGCGTATATTGCCCTAGATATATTCTGGTGTGAGACCTCAGCTACAGCAATTGAAAGTAAACAGGGGCAGCACCGAGGGAGGCAAACACCATCCTTCAGCTAAGAGGTAACCCAAAAATATATTGGAAAAAAGTGTCTGATGCCAGTCTGTCTTTACTCGGTAGAATTAATGACCCCACAACCGGAAGAGGAAAAAATTGTTGAACTTTCATCTACCAAGACCTGCAGTGAAGATTCTTAGGGAAGCTGTTTTGCTGCAGGCTAAAGTAGAACACCATCTGTCCTATGCCAACATCACAGGGCCATGAGTTGTCAAGCAACCTGCTCCAAGACTGATTTAGAGATATCGGAGAAATCACCCACTATATGGGGAAGAGCAGGAGCTAAGTGTTAATGAGTCATTTCTTACATCCTGGAAACAGAAAACTTGATGAGTCAGAATGTAATCTATAGAGGAGACCAAGGCACATAAATAGATTGTTGGCATTGATTAGGCATTGATGCATCATTTTGATCAGTGCTTGTGGACGAAAGGCTCAACATGAGCCAGCAGTGTGCACTTGCGGCCCAGAAGGCAAACCGGATCCTGGGCTGCATCAGATGTGTGGCCAGCACATCGCGGGAGGTGATTCTCCCCCTCTACTTTGCTCTGGTGAGACCCCACCTGGAGCACTGCGTCCAGTTCTGGAGTCCTTATTACAAGAGGGATGTGGAAATGGTGGAGCAAGTGCAGAGGAGGGCCATGAGGATGATCAGAGGGCTGGAGCACCTCTCCTATGAGGATAGACCAAGGGAATTGGGGCTGTTGAGTCTGGAGAAGAGGAGGCTCCAAGGTGAACTTCCTTCTCACATCCAGTCTAAATCTACCCATCTCCAGCTTTGCCCCATTCCCCCTAGTCTTTTTGCTACCTGACATCCTAAAACATCCCTCTCCAGCTTTTTTGTAGGACCCCTTCAGATACTGGAAGGCCACAATAAGGTCACCTTGGAGGAAGGTGGAAAGACAGAAAGATCTGGGGCTCTCTAGTTTGAAGAAGAAGAGGCTTAGAGGAGACCTCATCACTCTCTACAACTACCTGAAAAGTTGTTGTGGGGAGGTTGGTGCTGGTCTCTTCTCACAAAAAATTAGTGAGAGAACAAGAGAGAATGGGTTCAAGTTTCAACAAGGTAGACTTGATATTAGGTAGATTTTTTTTCACAGAAATGGTGGTCAAGCACTGGAATAATCTTCCCAGGGAGATGGTTGAGTTGCCATGCCTGGATATGTTTAAAGATCATTTGTATGAGGTGTTGAGGGATATGGTTTAGGGGTGAACTTGTAAGGTAGGGTAGATGGTCGGACTTGATGATCCCGGGGGTCTTTTCCAACTAGAGTGATTCTGTGATGCTGTGAAGACCACTAGACAGCAAGATGTGTGTGTGTGTGTGATTGTAGACCTAAAGCGGCCAGGTCTCTCTTCATACAGGCTTTTGAACCTTGGATTTCCATACTGGTCTTGCCAAAGGTAGTATTCTCACCACCAGCAGAAAGGAATTGATAAAGCCATGTCCTGACATAGGGTGGGTAAGAGCAAAGTTGTCAGCCTTCTTCTCCTATCTGAGGCCAAACAGGGCAGAGTCTAGTATTGAGAAGTCCTATGTTTGTATCCAAATGACTGCTGAAGCTAACAAGGAATTAAAGACCAGGTTTCCCTGCTCTAGCCAGCTTGATATCTGTTGTTAGAATAGCAGAAGTACCTCTGCACAGAGCAAATGGGAAAGGAGACTGGCACAAGACAAACAGGGAGATGTCTGAATGCTTCAATCTTTATTCTTTCTTAAATTACTAATTTATGGTACTTGTTATGAAACTGGGGTTTCCCATGATACCTCTGCAAGACTATCGGCTGCCTGTCAAGCTAGCTAAGTGATGCTCAATCTTTAATGTTGGAAGTCTTAGGACTCAAGAAGTTGGATACAGACGTGGGTTAAAAGAGCCATCCAGTGCCTTCATATATTTTCAATTATTCAGTGAGTCAATTTATTTCCTTTAAAAAAGTCAGGAAGACAGAAAAAGGGCAAGCTTTTCAGAGGTGCCTCAGTGCCTAAATCCCTACAAACTCTTCCGTATGTTCTCAGGCAAACCTCAGAACATAGAATGCACTAACACAGATGGTGATCATTTTTTGCTATGACGGAGATCATTGGTAAAGTCAGTATAGGTGAATTATTTTTTTGCTGAGTTAATATTGTGTGTATTAAATGAATTTAAGTATACAAAAAGATCACAGCTCTGCACTTAGCTTTCAGGATAGGTTAAGCTTTCCCCCCAGCTTTTAATGAAAAGAAATGGTTAAATAAATACATTCTAATATCCAGTGACTCAACATGGGTTAGTGTTCAGATTATTCATTAAAAATCTGGGAACAGCACCACCTGTGTTAATACTACACAGGGAACAAAAACTTAAGTATTTAAGTTTACAAATATTCTGAACAGTAAGAACCATTCTCATTCATAAGAACCAGGGACAGCTGGCTAAGTTAGACAGATAGCTGGTAGCCATAACTATGCTTTGACACAAAGGCAGAAGCATTCTGTTTGCTTTGTTAATAGCTCTGGAAATTTGAACCAACTTAGTAAAAAGCAGAAAAGCTATTTGGCAGCCTGAAAGTCACCACGCAGCACTCGTGTGTATAACCCTTGCTTTATTTGAAGGGCTGACACTGTGTTAGAACATTACCCACCAGCTGCAATTTTTCAGGAGATAGAAGTAGTTGTTACATCAGGAGTGAACGTATACTTGAAGTTATTTTTCAAGACATTCATCACTGTTGTCCCTATGACTAGCATGGCTGTTCAAGAGTCATTGCAGCCTCTTCAGAGAGGTGACTTTGAGCCATCTAATCAAATGAAAAACTGAAATACAGGGGTTGGCCAACAGTCTCTGAACAATACGGCTGAAAAACAGGCCACCTTGAAACATCTTTGATTTTTTAATTTGTTTTAAAAAAATAAATCACAACAGCTACATATGGATCCTGAGAAGCCTTTCCACTTTGCTTTTGTTATTTTGCTTGAAGAAGGAAGCACATTTCTCCACATGCCCAAACACATCGGAAGCAGCAACCTTAGTTTTGCAGTGTCTGTGAGGGTGTAGTGACAGAAAGGAACCTATTTCTTGCACATTGCCCTGTATATCAGTGTACTTTTTCCTTTAAAGTGAAGGACTACCTTTCAGACTAAAGAAGCGGTTAGTACAATGGTGAAAAATAAGCCATAAAATTAAAGGAAATTGGATAAACTTTTCCTTTGGGATTGCAAGATTCTGTCACTACACAGTGTCCCATGTGCTTTTCCTGAAAAACATTGCGGGGATACGCTGGAAAACAAGTCTGGTCATTTAAAACGTACCAATTTGGCATAACATGCTGGGGATATAATATAAACAAAGTCATGAAGGGCTTAATGAGAGGCAATTTCTGAACTGACATGCAAGCCCAACCTGTTTATTTCCACCCACCATGTTCCCACATTTCCCACCCACTCAGCTATGGCAGTGTAGCTCTGTAGAGCTATAATCTACACTGGCTCAATGGCTAAACCTAAAATGGTTTTTATTTCCCTAAATGTTCCGTACAGGTTCCATACATTTTTCTAATTTAGCCAAGCACTTGTCTTTCTTTCCTTGTCCAGCTCCTTCCCCAACCCCAACCCCCCCACCATTATTACTATAATTATAATTTATAAACACAAAATAAAGCAATTACATACAAGAGATTTGAACCAAAAAATGACTACTCAGCTATCCTTTTTGACTGAAATAATCTCAGGCAATTTTTTATCAACCACCTTAACAGTCATTTTTCCCCTCTGCTGTGCCCCTACTTCCCCTAGTAGCAAAGTTCAACATCCCCTTGTTTATATGACCTAAAGCTCTTCTTAGAAACTGTAAAGCTCTTCTTACGACTGTAGTGGGGGCGGGTGCATAATTTCTAGCACAGTGAAGTCCAGTCATAGTAGTAATTCCAGTTCTAGTTCAGAAATTCTCCTATTTGTAATAATAATAAATTGACAATTACTGCTTTGATTATCTCTAAGTAATGGGATCACATTAAGGCAAGAGGTCTGAAGATATATATTGGATATAAACTCTTGACAGCAAGACATCTTAGAATGGGAGATGGGAAGAAGTTCTCTTCCTTGAATTATGTTTATTTAGAACAGGCAAAAGAGAAGTTCCAACACTAGGAGAAGCAATGGACTGGTCAAAAGCACAGAGTGAATGGTGAAGGAAAGAATATCATGATCTAAGTAACTCACACTATAAGGCTGCAGCAATTAAAGAAAGTGTTGCTCTAAAGTCTTTGTGTGATTATGAGTAGAACGCTGCTATCGAAATTCATGGAGAAAAAATGAGGAAAGAAAATAACATCAGGCCAGTTAAACTTTAGCAATCAATCTACTCTGGATTGTTTAAATGGTTGGATTTAAGCTATCATGAACAAATGTTATCTGTGACACCAGCTTTAAATGCTCTTGTTGGAAGCATCTGTAGTTACTGATACAGAAGATCTCTGAATGAAAGGGAGAAGTGAGGTCAGTTTGTTTTTAAATGGAGTTCAACAGTTGCATCAGAAAGTCCTTTGCTTGTATGGAGATGTAGGTTAAAAAAATCTTTCTCCCTGGAAAAGCAAGTGTCATTTTGTCTTTTTAATCAACGTGCCTATTCAATCTATGATTATTAAAAAGACTAGCTTTTAGTTTCTCAGTGTTATTAATGATCCAGATGTCCTTACTGGCCAGCATTTACAAATATATACTGTGGGATTGTATCCACACCTTTCCTCAAGTAAAGAAAAAGAGCAGCTACCAATGACTTTATTATTATTTTATTCTTAACTGCTGACTTGCAATTGAAGGTTTATATCCCTGTTAATGCTAATAACAGAAAGAGTACACAAAAGATGTCTACATGATCTCTTGGGTCCCTTCCAACCCCTAACATCCTATGATCTTTATCTAGTAGTTCTCACATTGCAGTTCTGAAAAACTTAAAGAATCAGAATGCTTTGAGTTGGAAGAGACCTTATAGGTCATCTAGTTCCAAACCCTCTGCCATGGATAGGGATTCTTCCAATCTAGTTTCTCAAAGCCCCATTCAACCTGGTCTTGAACACTTCCAGAGAAGGAGCATCCACAGCTATCCTGGGCAACCTGTTCTCATAACATAGAACTTTGTACCAATTTTTAATTTAAATCTACCCTCTTCCAGTTTGAAGTCATTACCTCTCACCTTATCACTACAAGCCCTTGAAAAAAATGTGTTTCCAGTTTTCTTGTATGTCCCCTTCAGAAAGTTGAAGTCCTCAATAAAGTTACTCTATAGCATTCTCTTCTCCAAGCTGAATAACCCAAATTCACTCAGCCTGTCCTTACGGGAGAGGTGTTCCAGCCTTGAATTTGCATGGCTACCATGAGCTGGGGGGAATATAACTGTTGTGCTCCATCTCATTATTTTAATGACTAGTGGCAGTTTGCTGTGACTCTTGCCAGCTCTTCTTCACCACTGTTTTGAAAACAAACCAATAATGTTAATTTCTGACTGTGTTTTGTGTAATTATAGGCAGGCTGATTTTAAGCTATCTCCTAACAATAAAACTCTGTAAGGACTTTGTGATTTTCCAGCAGTCAGTTTACAACTCGTGAAGCAGGAGCTGCCTACCGCTGAGACCAGGATTCCCATGGCAGCAGTGGGGCAGGGGGGAATCAAAAAATTTAAAAGCAGTAATCACACAAGGTCTCGGCTATGGCAGGCTTAGCAAGGCTAACCCCAGCCTTTCAAGTGTATTTACATTGCATAGAGGCACCTCACTGTGCTGACCCTTGAGGGCACAGCAATTTTCAGAACATCCCAGAGCAAAGAAGCACTCAAATCTGGGTTTTAACAGAGTCAACAGGAAGCAGTTCAGGCCTCAAATCTCAGGGCTTCACTTGCAGTGTAAATATGCCCTCCCTTAGTCAGAGAGGAGTCTGGAGGAACTAGTTTACTAACTTAGTGGTGAGTGAGGTGATTATGCCCTTAAAGCATGTTCACTATCTATTATAGCCTTGAACATCCGAAGTGCTCAGCTTATTTTGACTTCTAGCAAGACCAGAGAGGATGCTCTGCCTTCCTGGGGAATGCAATTGCAGTTGAGATGCAGAACTACAATACTGGTACCTACAGACACCTTCCCAATGTCTCACATCCTGTAACTCACCTGGTCACAGATCTCAAGGACCTACTCTTCTGGTAGTCCAAAGTGAAACCTTTACATTCCTCACGTATTTTAGCACAGCCTGTCAGCAGGAAGGTTGATAATAGCCTGCTGTGATGGTCTTTTTTATTGTGCTTCTACTAGGAACAAAATCAGGAACCCTTAAAACTAGGTTATTCCAGACTCTGAAATAAACGTTTGCCACTGTTTAGCTATTATAATATTGGTACCAGCAGGAGCTGGGTGATAGATAAACAGATAGAAATGGAATATATACACATACATACACTGTCTTCCTGCATTGTAAATAAGATCATTGCCAATATGATCATTAAATGATGACAGCAAATCTGCAGCAAGAGCTATTCCTACAGCAATCACCCGAAGATAGCTGTAACAAACCGGTGTTTCCAGAACAGAATAAGGCCACTGCAAGAGGATGCAGAAGATGTGGCTCTGCCCACTACCTACAGATAAAAAACCCTCTTTGGCAGGGGGGATGTTTACAACTGCCCTAATCAGATGCGTCTCACATATTTTATTCCACCCAGCACATTCTGCTGTAAATCAGGCTTTTAAAAAGCAGATCGCAGCAACTATGATTCTATGTCAAGAATGAGCGATGTTTGTTTAATGGGCCTTTAAATTGTTTGTTTTAGAAAATACATACAACACTGCCAGCACAATAACTTCCCACTGTATTCTTTAACTTGCTCTGTCTTTATGCAATAAAAAAAATTGACAGGATTAGAATCGGTATAAATAACAATAAAGCTCCCGTGGTTTACTGAACCACTGCTTTCTGGTTTCTCTGTAGTCAGCTTGTGATTGCAATCAGTTTTTGCAGTGTGACTTTTTCAACAATTCAAAAACAAGAAAATGGGATGCATCGGCGAGTGCCAAGGGAGATGGCAGAAGTCATTGGAAAGCCACTCTCCATCATCTTTGCTAAGTCATGGGAATCAGGAGAGGTGCCTAGGGACTGGAGGACAGCAAATGTCACTCGAATCTTCGAAAAGGGTAAGAAGGAGGACCTAAGTAACTACAGACTCATCATCCTCATCTCCATCTCAGGAAAGGTGATGGCACAGTTTATCCTTGACTCTTTCTATAGGCACGTCAAGGATAGGAGGGTCATTAGGGACAGTCAGCATGGCTTCACCAAGGGGACGGCATGCTTGACCAAGCTGATAGCCTTTTATGAGGGCATAATCAGGTAGATAGATGATGGCAAAGAGACTGTGCTGCCATTAAGCAGGACCTGGACAGGCTAGAGACATGGGCAGGGAGAAATGTAATGAAGTATAACAAGGGTAAGTGTAGACTCTTGCATCTGGGCAAGAACAACCCCAGGTACCAGTATAGGTTGGGGACTGACCTGTTGGAGAGCAGTGGAGGAGACAGGGATCTGTGGGTCCTGGTGGAGAGCAGGATGACCATGAGCCAGCAATGTGCCCTTGTGACCAAGAGGGCCAACAGCATCCTGGGGTGGATCAGAATGGGGGTGGTTAGCAGATCAAGAGAGGGTCTTCTCCTCTTCCGATCTGCACTGTTGAGACCACATGTGGAATACTGTGTCCTGTTCTGGGCCTGTCTGCTCACAAGGGACAGGGAGCTGCTGTAGAGAGTCCAGCGTAGAGCAACAAGGATGATGAAGGAAGTAGAACACCTCCCTGATGAGGAAAGGTGAGGGAGCTGGGTCTCTTTAGTTGGAAAAGTGAGACTGAGGGGTGACCTCATTAATGTTTGTTAATATGTGAAGGGTGGGTGTCAGGAGGATGAAGCCAGGCTCTTCTCAATGTCAAGGGGCAATGGTTGTAAGCTGGAACATAGGAGGTTCCATATAAATATCAGAAGGAACTTCTTCCCAGTGAGGGTGACAGAGCACCGGAACAGGCTGCCCAGGGGGCTTGTGGAGTCCCCTTCTCTGAGGACATTTAAAACTCGCCTGGATGTGTTCCTGTGTGGCTTGGTCTAGGTGACCCTGCTGTGGCAGGGTGTTGGCCTAGATGTTCTTTCAAGGTTTCTTCCAATTTCTGATGTTCTGTGAAGAAAAGATACTGATTGAACTGCTGAATGGATGCTCTGTTTCACTTAGCAGTGTTATAGCAGCTTGGGGTTTCAAATGAAAATCGGAAGTCATAGAACACTTGTAGGCATTAAAGCTGTGAATCTAGAACAGGCCTAGGAGACTTAAGCACTTGGGTGTTTTATGTCTCTGTCTCTGATTCTTTCACAGAATCATAGAATCATAGAATCACTACGGACTGGAAGGGACCTCAAAAGATCATCTAGTCCAATCCCCCTGCCACAGCAGGATCACCTAGACCAAGTCACACAGGAACACATCCAGGCGGGCCTTGAACATCTCCGTTGATGGAGACTCCACAACCACCCTGCTCCTTTAAGAAACTCTGCAGTTTTGTCTCTAAGTTAGCTGACACGTGCTGTTTAAAGCACAACACATCACTCTGCTCAGCTATGTTAAGGGCACAACTTGAACACAGTTTATATATCTAATGGAATACAGTTTATTCTGTACACGTGACAGATCTTTTTCCATGTTTCTATGCAGACTGCTGCAAATAATGATCCAGTTAGCTTTTGCTTTCCTTATCAGGTCAAAACTGAAATGAAAATGATGTTCAGATTTTCAACAGGTTTGAATGTTTTTCCTCTGTTAGGCTCACTTTGCAGTCTTCTAAGGGTAATGAAATTATTAAGCATAATTTGTTCTGAACTGCAAAACCACTTGTTTTTGGTGTAGTTACCTGTGGAGGCATCAATGCAAATTTGCTCCAGTAGTAGTGAGCCATTACAGGACCCTAAGGATATGGACAGGAAAAAACCCAGCTTGGTTCTGTGGGCTTGCTGCACCTCAGGATTTTCCTAAAACAATACAAAATGTTTGTACCTATGAATTTAATAAACTAGATCAACTATAGAAAGTTGCAGAAGACCCTGGATAGCCAGATATTCCCCAAAAGTAACAGCAAGTGATGCTATTAATACTTTTTTAAATAAATTACAAATATGTTAGAACCTAAGTGTTCTTGATAATAGATTGATTAAACCTAATTGAATGGAAGAATCATCAAACACCTCTCCCTCTGCTCTGTAACTAAAGTTTCTGGTTTGAAAAGACTGAGAAGGTCAAAGAGCTAGTTAGCAAAACCAGTTGGGCTTAAAAGGTAGGAAATTACAGAGAAACTAAGCTCCCTCCACTTGTAGTCCAAAAAGCACACAAATTAGATGGAATTTACATTTTGCACAATAGAAGAATTAGAGAAGGGCTCTGAGCACAACAGGATTAGTAACAGTGTTTTAAAGACTGCTAGGAAGAAACAGAAAGCTTTCAAGCCATGTAAAAGGTATTTATGGGAAAAAAAAACCCACTGTGTTCATAACTGCCAATAAGGATTAAGTGAAAATGACCAGAATCAAACAGACTTTGCAAGTAGTGAAATACTAAATTATTCTTAAACCATAAGAAACCTGTTGCTGTGTAAAGAAGAAGGAGCAAACACTGACAGTAGTTTAGATATTTTTCATAAGAAAAACATTGATGTTATCAAAGCTGGTGTCAAGGCCAGGGTTGGTTTAAAAAGGGAGTAATATTAGACAGATATCAAACAGGAATAAAACAAAGGACCATGGTGCAGCCATGTTAAAACACCAGCTAATTTCTGTCCAATCAGTGTGAAAAGAAGGAGGACATAAAATGGCAACTTATTTCTTGAGTGGTTTAAAACTTTATATTTCTAGTGGCATGACATACCATTTGCAACTCTAGTATCATACCTGCATGCAAGGACTGGGGAAGAAGTGAGCAACTGTTTGCCTTGCTGAATCACCTGAGTCTCCCAGCACGTAAAACTTCAGGAAAGAAATCAAAAGTAAAGAATGCTGACAGAAGTACAGAATAAGAAAATAGTGACATGAGCAGAAAGTAAGAAGCAACACAGGTTTGCTGACAGTAGGAGCTGACAAACTTGACATCCTTCTTTGATATGATTTTCTAGACCAGAGCAGCACAGCAGATTTAATCTACTTGGTATTGAGAAAAACGTTGGATTTAGTGTTACACATAGCATTTCTAGTTAGAAGGGAGAGGATGTGGATTAAAATGGCAGTAGGTAGCTATCCAGCAAGTATAGCACAGGACCCAGGTAAACTACGAATCGGAAGGGCTGGAGGGGGTAACTGCCAAAACAGAGGCATGTCTGAAGACACTCGTCCTGAGTGACCCTGGATAACATTTTATTTTAATTCAGTTCCCTGACATAAAATAAAAGAATCTGTTGAAATTTCCTGAAAGCCATGTAATTCAGAACATGTTGTCAATATACAGGAGGATCAAAAGACTAACAGGAGGTGGGGCTGCATCCATGTTCGTGTTTTCATTCGGAGCATTTACTGTCGTCTTAAAGTGAATCTTTGAAGAGGCTTTTCAGTTGCTAATGGGTCATTTCTTCATGAGACTAAGCCAGGGCTAGTGTGAGTTTTCTTCTGCCTTCATATCCCAAAGCCTTAGAGTTCAGGGGCCCTCAGCACAAGCAGCAAATCTGCTCCTGTTGCATGGTGCTACTTGCCAATACAAACATAGCACTGGTATCCTTAAGAGCTTTATCACAGAAAGGATATGCAGTGTACACAGTTCCAGGTCATACGTCTAAGACTGACAAAAAACCCCCTCATCCTTGGAAAGGCCAGAGGGGGAAAGAGGTCACTGCTTCATTAAAAGATGGGTTTAAAACATATATATATATAACATAGTAAGTTGCCTACAAGGAGAAGGAATGCCAGAACAGACTGCCAGAGAGAAGACCCATAACTACACCTGTGTTTGCCTATATTTAATTCCTAAGTTTGAGCTATCACATCCTCTGTGTCAGGGCTATTCTCTCCTTCTAGGGTTCTCAGCTACCAGTTTCAAGCAGAACCGAATCTAAGTTCCCAGTAGAACGCATCCAGCAGCCCTACTTCAGGAACCTACTCCATTATTCAAAATCTTGGAGAGAAGTGAGGAGTACTGCCAGTGATTTAGTGCAGTCCTGGCTGCTCTGGCCTCCTGGAACAGACACCACCTTTGCAGGAAGCTCAGCTCTCCCTGCTGTCTGTTTAGGTGCAGAGCCTGGCAGCTCTACTTTGTATACAAGGAAAGCAGCCATGGCTGCTCATTAACATAATGCAAGAGTGGGCTACTCCCCACTTAGCTCTGCTGCTGGTCAGCTTTGACTGCCAGTGTCTGGCCTGAGCTGCTGCTGAGAAGAGCAAGCACACTGTTGTGAGGTTATTTCCCTTGAGAAGGGGTCCAAGACTGCCTCCACCCCTCAGTAGAAGGTTTATGAAATTTTCTGGTTCAGAGAGGGTGGTACTTACTGCTTTCAACCTGAGACTCAGTCTGAGAATGGCCTGTAGCTCACACTAAATGCTCTATAACAGAAATGGAGTTTAAAAAGCCCAACTAACCAACCACTCCCTTAGAAAATACTGCATAGACATAGCCATGAGCTGAAAAGAAGCTGCTGTGCTCTTACCACACAAAAAAGGAGAGGAAAGGCCTAAGTATATAAGAAATCGAAGATAGTTAAATGTGGTGCAAAATTAAGAGGGGTCAATATAGCCTTCTCAATCCCCCTCCTTTTCCTTTTAATCTGAGCTAGTGGTCCTACTCCATAGCAGCAGTAATAGAAAGCTTGTATTTATCAGGAGCCCCTGGAGTCAGTCTAGTAAAGGGAATACACCTGGAGTCAGCAATACAAACTACTCCAATGTACCTGGTAGATTTTTGGTTTTTCAGGTGTGCTTGAAAGATATTAAAGAAGAAATCATTTTGATTCTTCAGTCCTGGTTAAGAATTCAGCAGAGTGGAACTGTCTTGGAAATCTGCTCTGAATCACGGCATGTTAACCTACTTAAGTTACATTATGCTCAAAAGCTATGGTACTGGATGACATGGAAAATCCAAAGGGAGCTAGATCAATCAGAAATTAAGACTTCCAGATGCCATTTTATAAATTAATGATTTCATTTCCCATTTGTGCAAGTGCTGATGTAAACAACAATTCCCAGAAACCTCCTAGTATAGAAGAAACCAAAGGACCCAGCAGCATATTTTACTGTTACAGTAGTTCAACAAATGTATTTATTGAAGTTCCTTAGGGAGCTGTGTAGTATGTGTCATAGACACAGAACTATGTTTTATGGGCCAAATTCTGCTCTCAAACTTCATTAGAAGCTTTGAACTGACATAATGGAAAATGAACATGCATCCTCTGAGATCTTTAAATCTCTTTTGAAATAAGGACAAAAAATAGGAACTAAAAATATTTACCATCTGGAAGGCACATGTAGCCTACAAAAGAAAAAAGATGAAAAATAGCCACCTACTCATTAAAGCTGATTCCCTGTTGCAGATAGAAAGGGCGATCCGCATTCATTCTCTTCTTTTGGCAGGCTCTTCCACAAGTTTGGACTGTGCTTGACAGTGAGTGCTGACTCTTGGTTTTGTTGAAATCTTCCTACTTCTTCCTCCCATTCTCTGTCCCTTAAATATCCAACTTTTTGCAATCATGTACAAATCTCAGATTTCTCCCCATGCACCTTAGTACGCTCTTGTCTTTAGGAGTTGGTAAGATGAGCTTTAAAACAGCTAGCCTCTAAGAGTAATGGAACAAAGCAGTTGGAGCTCCTCCCCTACAAGGACAGGCTGAGCAAATTGGGATTGTTCAGCCTGGAGAAGAGGAGGCTTCCAGGTGACCTTAGAGCAGCTTTCCAATATCCAAAGGGGGCTACAAGAAAGCTAGAGTAGGGCTTTTTAAATGGATGCATAGTGAGAGGACAAGGGGAAAGGGTCATAGACTTGAAGAGGGGAAATTGAGGTTCAACATTAGGAAGAAATTCTTTCCTGTGAGGGTGGTGAGATGCTGAAACAGGTTGCCCAAGGACATGGTGGCTGCCTCATCCCTGGAAGGCTGGCTGGGGCCCTGAGTAACCTGTTCTAGTGAAGGTGTCCCTATGCAGGGGGGATGGAACTAGATAATATTTAAGGTCCCTTCCAATCTTGGCCATTCTATGAGTCTATGATTAGTTTTGGGAGAAAAGAGAATCTACCTCTGGATTAGTAGCAGCTGATGAAGACACTTCCAGTCTGCAGGCTGAGGCAAGCAAAAGAACTAAAACCAAGTCAGATGGGAAAATGTGTTTCCAGATCATGTGTCTGCACCACAGGATTGTCCCGCTGAAGAGCCAAATAGCAGGAGGGATTCTGAGTGGGAAGGAGAGATTTTTTCAAAGTGAGTTGATGGCTCAAACACTGTGTTTTGTCCATGCACACTCAACATCTAAAGAAAAGAATTTGACTAAAGTACTACAAAGCCATATCTTCCTTTTAAATTTCTTCCAGCTTTAATACTAATTTAGTATCAGCTGAGAAAAAAGGCCTAGGCAGACAACATCCTTAAGCTTTCAGAAACCATGTATACTAAAGAAGTATTTCCTTAATTTTTCAGAGCAGTGAGGCTGGGGAAGAGTGAAAGTTGGATCAGGAGAGGCTGAAAAAGCTGGGGTTTTGTTGCAGTTTGAAAATTACTAGAATTTTGAGATGTATAGATTTGTGCTTTCATGAGGAAAAAGGTGCATTTCACTTAAAAAGAATCATTCCAGGTACCTGCCCTGGGTGGGGGCTGTGGGCTAGGTGACAAGATAAAAGGGGCTGATCATCATGAACCTGTCTCTTTTGGCTGGGGTCTTCATCTGGCATGGTGGTACCTGTCTCTACCCGACATGTTCTTTCCCCAGGTCTCTAATATAAAAAACTAAGGACCAATATGATAGTAATCTCCTGTTGTGTTTTTCTCAGAATATGAATGCATTGGTGACAGAGTTTCTAGCTTATGTGCACTAACTTGCTTAACCTTTTCTTCTTCCTGTATACAGTTATGGAGTTAATAAACCCTTTTCCATTTTCCCCAAGCTATCCATTGTCTGGCAAATTCTATCCGAGATCTCATCGAGACCTAACTGCTTTGTTTTCTTTTCCTTTATCTTTAATTGTGGTCTTGAACCCACCACAGGGTGTTTAGCCTGGAGAAGAGGAAACTTAAGAGGAACCTTCTCCCTTTCTACAACTCCCTGAAGGGAGGTTGTAGTCAGGTGGAGGTCAAGCTCTTCTCCCAGGCAACTAGCAACAGGATGAGAGGGCAGGGCCTGAAGCTGCGCCAGTGGAGGGTTAGGTTGATGTTAGGAAGCCCTTCCTCATAGAAAGGATAATCAGACACTGGAATGGACTGCCCATAGCAGTAGCCATCCCTTGAGGTGTTTAAAGACAGAATGGCTGTGGCACTTATTGCCATGATCTAGCTGATGTGGTGATGTTAGGTCATAGGTGGGGCTTGGTGATCTTACAGGTCTTTTCCAGCCTCAGTACTTCTGTGATTCTGTGAAAATACCTCTACAATTATTATGGGAGCATTCATTTACTCTCTCGGCTTGAAGTCTAATAAAACAGTCTAGAAACCACAATTCTCTGAAGAGGAAACATGGTTGTTTGACTTACTTACCACAATCATTCAAGCAACTTGTCAAGGATTAAAAACAACTTTAAATATACATGCTTTGTTTTGCTTAATATATTTAAGACTACAGTCAAGGGGAAAAATAAATAGTGAAAAAAAAAATCCTCCTTTCTAAGAAAAAAATTACCCAAGCTGAAGAGTCCTTTTCTTTCCCTCCAGGCTTGCAACAAATCAGAGGCATTGCCTGAGAAATGACTACGGATAACTAGGAAAATAGCTAGGAAATTACTAAGAATCTATTTTACCATGAAAGAATCCAGATACAAACCAACTGAAAAAAAAAATCTGTTGCTGCACCCTACAGTTTCGCTGTTTGTTCACTACTTTGAATAACAGAGTGAAGGAACAATAGATGTCCTTTTCTACAGTAGGGGTTTGAACAGGAAAATGATGAATTCTGGTGGAACACTGTGAGCCAATCCTTAGATTTTTTTTGTTCAGGCATGAAGAGACAGAGCCAAGTGAATATGCTAGCTTTCTTCTACACTTCCTGAGACACAAAGTATTTAGTGGAAAGGGACTTTCATACTCTCCTCTCAGTGGAAGGAAACTCAGGAAATAGGAGACTGTATTTGGGAGGGTTAGAAACAATTTAAGTCTGTTGAATGGTCATCCTATATTGAGGAATAATATTTGCACTGTGGGGTAATCTGCTGCTACTTGCAGTTCCCCTAAAGTCAAATAGTTGCTCCATTTTACTCAATTCTATATTAACTTCTTACAGTGCAGACACAGAGACTGATCTCAGATAAGCAATCTGGAGAAAAGAAACCCAGTAAAACAGAAACCATACTGACCAGTAGATACAAAGAGCTTGTTACAGGCTGCACATGTTCCTATTTGGGGACTCGTTGGAAGCCAACGAAAATCAACAGGCGTTCTAATCTTATGATGTTTACTCAGTGCCTTGAAAGAAATACATAAAATACAACAGTCCCAGCACATCAGAAAGTACGTGCAGACAAATAGATGCGTCCATCAATCATTCCATCATGTACTGGCTAGCACTGTAACACCCTGTCTGAGGGTTTCCGCAGAGATAGAAGAATTAATAGAGGCAGAGCAGTAAATACTGCTGTCAGTTCATGAAGCAGATCGCATCTGGGATACGTCAGAGGATAGTATGGGTTTTGAAGAAGCAAGCTATCAGATAAGTGTAGACCCTAACACAAGGTAAAGTTCATCTAACAGACAGTTGTTTACTAGGTTCCAATGGGTAGTTTTACAGGGGTCCACTGAACACAAAAAAACAGCAGGGGTGGGTCAGTAATGTGTTTCTTATTGTTGCTTTGTCAAAGAATGATAACACCAGCATCCCTACTTCCCAAGAAAATGGGGAAATGAAGAGATTGCATCAGTTTCATGTCTTAGCAAGATGAAGGCAGCATAGGTTTGTCATGCGGATATTGTTTGGAACCTACCCCTAGAATCGCCCTGGGCAAAGGTAACCAGCTGTATTTCAGTGGATGTGTGCTGTGTCAGAATACCATTTTCTTTTGTTCTGTAGACAAGATCTTCAATTTATAATTTCTTCTGGAAGCTGGCTTCACCATGTAAACTATTATTTTCTTGGCCATTGCAATAAAGAACTAAGAACTCAGTTCAAAGACAAGTCCATCTCTCAGTACCCCACCTCCAAGTCTACTGTTCTGGTTTCATGCAAGCTTTCCTATGCTAATTTCTGTAGTTACACAGTTTGGACTACATGAGACTTAGACTGAAACGCCATTTTTACTTCCACATTCAAATTCTCATGCTCACACAAAAATAGCCAAAGCAGTTTGGCTAGAACTTATCAGCTCCACATGAAGGCACTAAATGAATCACAGTATACACTGTATTCAATAACAGTGAGTACTTCAAAGCTTCCTAATAACTAGGGCATGAATGTAAAATGTGTTGCTCTGCACATCTAAGAGTTTTCCCCTTTCTCATCATGTTCTTTGAAAAGGTGGCTTTATTCAGATTTTTGTGACTGTTCTTGTTCTACAAAAGCACTTTTAGGATTTTATTGAGGTTTACATACACCAGTGTTCAAGACGAAAGGCTTTCATGTCAATTATTAATAACAAAATCTTTCATCTGTCTATTTAAAAAAATAAAAACATGATCCTTTTTTTTCCCATTTTGATGTTTAATTTAGAATGAAAATCAAACTCTTTTAAAAAGTTTTCCTCACTATCGCAAGGGAAACTGTAATGTTTTTAACAATTCTCTCTATGAAGATAATGCCAGCTAAAAATAAATTAGAAAATAGTAAAATAAAAAGCATAATCCTTTTTTAAAAAAATGTTGAGCATACTTAGTGATTTCAACAGGAGTGGAAAGGCACTCAAGATCCTGTAGAATCAGAACACAAACCCCTGTTCATACTAATGTATTTGGGGATCATCAGTTCATTGGTTTAGAAAACAACTCAATGGGGACATCAAAAACTGTAAAAAAAATAGTGTCATTTCTCCAACTTAAAGAAACTCTCCAGGCACATCAAGGACAGAAGGGTCGTCAGGGACAGTCAGCATGGCTTCACAAAGGGAAAGTCATGCTTGAACAACCTGATAACCTTTTATGAGGGCATAACCAGGTAGATAGATGATGGCAGAGTGGTGGATGTGGTCTATCTTGACTTGAGTAAGGCGTTTGACACACTCTCCCACAGCATCCTCACAGCCAGACTGAGGAAGTGTGGTCTAGATGATCAGGTAGAGAGGTGAATTGTGAACTGGCTGCAGGATAGAAGGCAGGGTAGTGATGAATGGGACAGAGTCTAGTTGGAGGCCTGTATCTAGTCGAGTCCCCCAAGGGTCAGTACTGAGACTGGTCCCGTTCAATCTATTCATTGATGACTTGGATGAGGGATTGGCATGCACTGTCAGCAAGTTTGCTGATGACACAAAGCTGGGTGGTGTCGCCGNAACTTCCTCCTCACATCCACTCTAAATCTACCCATCTCCAGCTTTCCTCCTTTCCCCCTAGTCCTGTCGCTACCTGACATCCTAAAAAGTCCCTCCCCAGCCTTTTTGTAGGCCCCCTTCAGATACTGGAAAGCCACAATAAGGCCACCTTGGAGCCTCCTCTTCTCCAGAATCAACAACCCCAATTCTCTCAGTTCTGGCCTCATAGGAGAGGTGCTCCAGCCCTCTGATCACTCTCATGGCCCTGCTCTGCACATGCTCCAGCAAGTCCACATCTTCTTGTAATAAGGGCTCCAGAACTGGACACAGTACTCCAGGTGGGGTCTCACCAGAGCAGAGTAGAAGGGGAGAATCACCTCCCTCGACCTGCTGGCTGCACTACTTCTAATGCAGCCCAGGATCCAGTTTGCCTTCTGGGCCGCAAGTGCACACTGCTGGCTCATGTTGAGCCTCTCATCCACAAGCACCCCCAAGTCCCTCTCCTCAGGGCTATTCTGCAGCCAGTCACTGCCCAGCCTGTATTTGTGCTTAGGATTGCCTCCATCCAGATGCAGGACCTTACATGTGTCTTAGAACTTAACTTGATACAAATACAATCAGAATTCTTTTTAACAAAAGAAATGAGCAAATGAAAACCCAAATATAAAATCCAGAAACTTTTTCTCCCCGTACACAACGTGGCTGCATTTCACAGCAACTGCACAGTGCTTTCTCACCAATCAATTTTAATATTTGAATTGTCTTCAGTCAGCAGATCCTATCTGCAATAGGACTTCAATTTCTTTCATAGCCTTCACAATAAAAACAGGTGAACCTCTAAAAGGTTTGTGAGTAACTTCACAGAAATCTTTAAAAATTCTATGAGAACAAAACCAGATTGTGCATTGGACAATGGAGAGAGAGTTGCCATTTCAACTGCAGTATTTATGAGATAATTTCTTACAGCCACCGTATGCCTCAGATTTTCCCTCCATGTACTGAAGTCAGCAACACACCTACTTCTGAAGACATTTGAAAGTTTCGTGCAGAAAACACCCAAGTAAGCATAAGTAATGCTAGTTCTCTGCTTGGATTGTTAGAGAGGTGAAGGGCTCCTTTATCACATGACTGATGGTTGCCTCGGGAAGAAAATTAAGCCTGGGCAAGATTCTTGTCTTTGTTACCTTTACTGCCTTTAATAGACATTAAGCTGCTCCTTTCTTTTCACCTTCTGATTAAGCTAGTGCTGATCTGGAAGTCTTAACCAGATTCTTCAGTGAAATAAACCACTCACCTTCTTATTTGATAGCACTGCAACTTTTTCATGTTATATGGAGTTACATTAATTCCCTAATCTTATTTTTCCTTCCTTCTCCGCTGCCATGCAAATGAAGAGGCTAATCTTGTTTTACTCTTTCTGAATGAGGGCAAAAGTGTGATTCATCTGCTCTAATTTAGGCACCATCTGCCCAAGGTCTCTGGCAGGTACCCTCAGTTTCCTTTATTATCAGTAGAGAGAAACAGGCATCTCCAGAGAGCAATGTATCTTACCCTGAAATGGGGGTGTCTAAAATAGGTCAGAAAAATCACACTCTGGAGATACCTATTGTATTTTTGTGACTGTAAAGGGAACTTCCATTGACTTGCTCAAACTTTGGTGCATAACTTTTAGATGTCCCACCCAGAATATTCACAAGAGCTGTTAAAATGATCACACGGTATTCAATCATCTCACTGCTGGCTGATACAATCTAAATGGGACTGATAGAACTTCCTTCATCTCCCAGCACAGGTAAAGCTAGCACAGACAATCATAGCTAGCAACTGTGAATTTGATACCTGACATTAATCAGGTGATAATAGTTAGACTGAAAGCCTCAAGAGCCATCACATGAACTTGACCCAGTCATCAGCGCTAAAACACACCTTGCTCTTACCTCCCATCCATTGGGGCCTCTGTGTGTGAGACAGCAATGCTAGATTGTCATTTCTACACAGACAAGTTCCTTGTTTCTAATAGAAGCTACTATTGATTCTCAAACATCCTGCCTGTCCAAAACTAATAACTAACCTTCCTGCAAGGTTGAAAGGAATAAATTTTAGATTTGGCATTTCACTAAAAACAAAAGAGGAGGAATGTTTAGGGTTTCTCATGATTGCTTAGAAGCTTGCTTAGAAGTTCTTGTGACAAAACAGTAAAGATGTAAGAAGATTCATTTTATGACTATGAAACTTAATACACAGGTGCCCCAAATAAGTGGGTACTCGTCCCCATACCCATCACTGAAATGCAATTGCCTTCTAGGGCACTGCGGTGCATTTTTCACACGTTAGTGCAACAGCACATAACTGTTTAGGACAAGAATTAGCAAAACATATTGAGCTGCTGGCATTCCATCTTGAGTAACTTTGGATTGTATGTTGTTCGCAGAGTGTTGTTCTCAAGTGAGAAGATAAGTAACAGGGAAACTGGCAACAAACAGAAAGAAAGGAAACAAAACCAGCAGAGGTTCTGTATGAGAAAGCTTATTGGTACCTGCAGAAAGATGCCTGGATTTGTCTTTCCCTTGAGTTTTGCTCTCCTGCAATCCTGTTGCCCTCCTAATCGCTTCAAATTTTTAAATATTCCATTTGCTGTTTTATACTCTTACTAAATCTCAACTCTCCATACTTCAGGTGCTGAACATAAGTTATATACTGCCCTTGAAAGGGACTATATTCTCAGCTGTACTCATTTTCTTCACTTATAAAGAAGGCTTATTTAATTGAAGGTGACACCAGCACTCTCCTTCCCAACAAACAAGTGCCTTGTTTTGAACTCCTAACACTTTTTGCTCACCATTTTCTTACTTCCTAGTTTCTAATGACCCTATTTCTTCTTTGTTGACCCTCACAACCATGTCCATAATTTTCCCTCCGTTTTCATCCCACATGAACATGACAACTCCAAAACACAAAGAAGGTACTTTTTCTCTCCCAGAAATGCCTTTCAAGAGGTCTTACACTTCTAAGTCCCTTCAGTTCTTGAAAATATTACTTCACATCTCCTCCCTTTTGAGGGAATGCAGTCTCTGTTAGATATAAAACAGGTGAAACGTGAAAAAGAACGGAGTACTCACAGGAGTGAGGAGAGCACGAGAGCAGTGCTGCTGCTGCTGCTAAGGAACCACTTAAGCTACAGCTCCCCAACTCTTCAGAATTTAAAGGGTCAGCCTGAAAAAAGGTAGAGAGAAGGCTCTTTTCTGTACGAAAGATGAGTAAGAAATGGGCAGACTTAAAATAAAGGTTTTAGAAGTAACTATTACTCTGTATTAAATCACAGGAACAGTTGAGCAATTCCATTAACTCTCTTGCTATTTCTTTTATATAATTTCACAGTCAACTATTTTGCATTGTGTGGTAACATGCACAACAGGGACCCTCTATGCATATTCAAAACACATACATACATATTCAAATTCTGTATATTTTCACTGGAAATTAATACTGATGATGTTTTTAAGGCCAGCATTGTATTCTAAGAATCATGAGCACACAGAAAAGTTGCAGGGAAACAGTGGCATGAGGACATTATTCTTCTTATTTACAATACAGAAAATAGGTAGTAGAATAAAATCACGTCTGCCAAGAAAGCTCAGAATTCACAAGTTTAAATGAGCCATTTTGTGTAAAGATATTTAGTAAGCAGTTGTACAAAGCCTTCATTTGCACACCCACAACTTAATTTACTGTGTTTATCAGGCTTAGGTCTGTGGGCACATCCTTGTCTCTGACTCAGCAGTAGTCTTCAGTTTACATTTTAAATGAGTAAAGTTGGACTAGAAAGACGGTACAAAAAAATAAGACTAGTTCTGTAGACTTATTTTTCAGGACAGTAACACACCTGGGAATAATACCAAATTCTCCAGTGTCCTTATCACAGACACAACTTTAATTTTAACCACAGTCACTGGAAAATAGAACTGTGCTTTGAGCACAGAGTTTAAAATCTGTGTGTCTCATTTGAATGCAAAAGTGTAGTGAGGCTTTGGGCTTCATATAGCCATCATGTTTGTCTGCAGAGGCTTGTGGCTTATTATATACAAATTGTAATTGTCTGGGAAATGCTGATCTTTTATCCAAGTCTTAGGGAACAAAACTGAGCTGGGTGTAGAAGCACAAGGGCTACAGCCTGCATCAGAGCTGTAATCACCCTGACTAGTATAGTAAAAACTATTTAGGTCACACCTGAGATGTACTTAAAAATCAACATTACCCTGAATGTAAAATGAGATTGAAACCAATAGTTTGCCTGAACTTTGTTCATGAATTCAAATTGCCAACAGTGGCAGTGCCAACTCTCACTGTTTTCTTTAGGACTGTTGTGATATTTGTTATTCTTCTTAAAGTCCCAGCACCTGTGGTCAAGGGATTAGGTGATGATCTTTGCTTTTTCCTAAAATAAAAGTAACTTTCTCAAGTTCCAGGAAATGTTTCCACATGTGGCCTGTACAGGCAGGCTACAGGCTAGCTCTTTGCATGCTCAGATGGGTGAGACCCAAGGCAGCTCTGAAGCAGAAGGCACATAACCAGGGTGCTGCTTAGTCCTGTTACTAAGTGCTGCTGAGGTGTAAGAGCTCAAACTGGTCACTATTAACATTTTTGGAGAGCCACTTGCTTTTGTCCTGCTGGCCTGGAGCATAAACAGAGCAATTTCCTGTCTACTCGTGAAGACAGAGAGACAGAGAAAGTACAGTAAAAGGATCTCAAACTCATGTTTTGTTTTCTGCATTATTTGCTTCAACCTCACTGTTTTCTTGCCATGTATGTGTCATGCAGGATGCTCCTGTACTCTAAAAGGTGGTGAAGAAACGCCTGATGCTGCATATGAGAATGCTTGTCCATTCCATGTCCTGCCCCAAGAATGCTGTACAAATTGCACACAGAATACAGTTCCATTTTTGGTCCACTTACTGCTCTAGTGGAATGACCACTCTGTCACTTTTCTAAACCTAAGCAACTGAGGAGAAGAGAAAGAAGATGACTTTGGCTGCAATTTGATAATCATTCCAAATAGATGTTGTTTGTAAGAGATATAAATAATACAAAGACAAGAACAGAGGAAACATCGTAATAATATTCTTTATGAGTAGTCACATGTTTAACATTTGTTTCTGCTGTTAATATTGAAAGTGTTGGCTAGTGTAAAGAGAATCTTACAGAAGTGACTGCAGATGACCAGAGGAAAACAAAACAAAGAATGTTTTCAAATATTTTCTTTTTTGTAGGATGCTTTTTCACAAGGACCTATGAGAATCTGAAGTGTCATTTACTAGGCTTCCCCATTCAGTGTGTATAAACAGGGCTTCCCCCTTTTCACATGAAAAATGTGTTTCTGTTGTTGCATTTATCTCACTTTAAAATGAAGGCTTAAAATATGAGGAAAAAAAAACCCAGAAGTCAAATACTAAATATTTGTCTGGTTTTGGGATCTGTGACTTTCTCTCACACTCACAAAAAAGCATATGACCCCAGTGAGACTGGGGTTTCCGTTTCCGGAAGTGGCTCAGAATGTGTTCCTGCCTGAATCGGTAGCATGTATGATAAATGTGATCCTGCAAAGCTTGCCTCAAAGTTACTCGTGTTCAAGGGACTACTATCAGAACAGTCCTATTCCTCAGAGTTCAAATGCAGATTTTCCCAGTGGTTGGAAGCACCAAATTATTTCCCGATACCTTCACATGAAATCCTATTTCTCATTTTCATACACAGCTTCGTACTGGCACATAAATAAATCTGTCTTTCAAATACTTTATGCTTTTGCTACTTATTTAATCCAACTCGAACAAACAAGGCAATGTACAGAGTGTATTTCTGACTTCCCCGAGTCCAGAGGTGACTACAACCAACATCAGACAAGTGCATTTTTAGTTTTGTTGAGCCGCAAGACTAGAAATTAAATAACACTCCTCATTCAGAGAGAGCAAGCTTCCTGCTAGGACGTGAAGGGAAGATGTATGAGTCACAAAAATTATATTTAAGTATTGTCTGCCTTGATTTTATCATCTCTCTTCATTTTTCTAAAGAATAGCAAGTTGTCTGGCTTGATTTCTCAGCAAGTTAGGCTCACCAATGTTACTGAAGTGTAACAGCTCCCCCTGCCAGGTTTAGATTACCAAATAAATTCCACACACACGTACAAACACGCACACACACACACATATAAGAAATAAACTAATGTCTGTGTTAGTATTTGCTATCACTGCTTTACTTGTTAGTGATTGTAACAGCAAAAGAAAGAAATGCATGGCCTTTACACCTAAAGTAATTCCATAAAACGTACAACAATGGAGACATCAACATTAATTTGCCTTCAGCATGGGCAGGAGAAGTATACATTTATTGAAGGCAGAAAGGGAGAACCACTCTAAGTACAAAAGCTTACTTGTGCTTTAATTTATGGTTTACTTTTCAATCTTCTATCAAATGAACCTATTTTTACTCTTCAGCATTTCATTTCATGAATGATATCTGTAGTCTAAAACAGTTCTCCACTGGCAACATAGAGCTACGAGTTCTCTCTCTGTTCCACCATGTTCATTTTCAGCTCCAGCAAAGAAAAAAACAGAAGTCCAGAGCTACAGCCTTAGTTTCAAAAACATTATGCATGTGGGTGATGCCAAGAAATCCTATAGGATGCTTATGAGTCAAGCTATTTGGCAAAAACAGTATTGGAAAGCATAGAATCCAAATCTGTCACAAAGTCCCAAATATTAATAAAACCTATTGACAACTCCATGATCTTATGAAAATGTCCATGGGTTAGAAACCTATGAAGAGCCAATCTGTCTTTCCAAGAGCACTCATTAATGCAATCTGACGAGGAATGAGTTATAGGACAAGATTGGACTAAGAGAGCACTTCTTATCTTTTGGGAGTCTACCCACTTTGATTCACATTTACAAGAGTCTTGAAAGAAATATAAGTAATAACACAGATTTTGAAGGTAGTTAACTAAGAAAAGCTATTTATTTAAAAATCTAATCTGATGTATTTTCTATTATGTCTCTGATACACAGTGGAACTCTGGCAGCATAATCTGAAGCACAGGGAAGCCAGTCTTTGGAGTAAGGTTTATGTGAAACTAAACTGTTAATTTGAAGTAACACAGACTACATGAGACACAGTGGTATTCAGTAAATGAAACATGAGTCTGAAATTCAAGAATATGGGATATTTTTCCAATTCTGGAACGTGAATACTGGATTATTTTACATGCCTCTGTTCTAGTTTCTTCTACAAAAGAGATGTAATGTAAATGAGTAGACAGAGGTCTTGAAAATCTGTATGTGAAAGTATCTCATAATCTTATATACTTATTACATATATATATATATTATTTTGCCATCCTCATTCCCACCCCTATCTCACCCTTGCTCTGATTTATGCATCAGTTTAGACCCAGCAAAGTGTTTAATAATCTTGCAGCTAATTTACCATAAGTCAGACAGGCATCCTCCACCTGCAGTGCAAATTACCAGTGTATATGATTAATGTTTTTTTAATTGCTGGCTGTTTACACTATTGCCAGTCCAAAGTATTCAGAAACAACAGATTAGGTCCCATGGAAGTCATGGAATAGTTCAGGAAAACATGCTTGTAGTGTCATTAAAAAAAGGGAGTTCTTCAGCCTTTGTTAAAGTCATTTATTTGAGGTGCCTTTCACAAGCTTGTCAAGAAATAAGATTTTTCCAGTGAGTTCACCAAGTCCCTAAATTCAAAGCTGATTTCTGGAAAGAACGGACCCCATGGCAAGGCTGAAAGGGGAAAGTGTGCCATGGCTGTTGTGCTGTTGGGTAGCTATGGGAATGAATAAAAGGTACTTGCTGAAAGCCACATTCCTCTAGGAAACAGCATTTATGATTTCAACAGAGAAGACATTGGGAGAGTCTAACAAAGCCACTGGTCAGTTCTGCTGTATTGTCTCTAAAATCAGCACCATATTCAGAAGAAGATACTCAAGAGATGAAAAACAATTCCATGCGTTGAAAGTTTTTGCCTGCTGTTTCACCATTACTCCTTTCACCACTTTTAAGGAAAAAATAAAAAAGCTAATTCCTTTCATTTAATGCTTTGATATTAAACTGTTAAACACTTCTTCAGAGGCTGTGATCAATTCTAAGCTCATATCTTGTGCTTCTGACAACTGTAATAGTATGAGGATGGTTCCCAGAAAAAGCTGCAGTACATTGAAGCTAAGGAATTTTGGCACTTTGAAGTCTCGTGTTCTTTATAGGTGCAATGTTTTCTTGATGCCTGTTTCTATGAAAAACAAAGGCAAAACTCCTGTTTGATGCTGATTTATAAATAGATTTATTTTTTTTTTTCCATTTGACCAGAACCTTGAGAAGTGAATACTGACTTTGAGTGCCACCAAATTAATAGAGGAGCTTGACGTGCAGGAAATACTGGATATAAAATTTGACAGCTAAAATTCCAGACTCCTCAGATAATTAGTCACTTCGAACATCTTATCTTTTCCTATACTGGTGGCTTGTTTCAGGAATCTATGAAGTTGAGGGGAAACGCCATAAACAGCAAATTAAATTACCACATTAAATGGGCATCAGAGAGGAAATTTGTCTGTTGGGTGCCTCACGATAGCATTGCAAAGACAGGGAATAAAATTGTCTGATTTTGTTAGTGGACAAGAAGCCAAGAATAAAGAAAAACACAAATTTGTAGGAGAGGTAAATTAAATTCACAATCATTTGCATATTATAAATGACTGCTTTCTTAATGAAAATGCTTCATGTCTCCTTTGTGTGATTAAGGTGAAATGGTTAACAGGTGAACAGGAAGAATGAGTGCAGAGGTAGAGGGCAAAGATCTCCTGTCCGTGTCTAGAATAGACTGGTAGAGTTTGATTTGAGTTTATATCGGTTACTAAGCACAAGGAACTTTGTAAATGGATAATTAGCATGTCCATTTGACAGCCTACATGATCCGCCAGTACATCTGAGAAAAAAGATCAAAGCAAAGAATTCACAGAGCTGTGCGTGAAACTATGAAGTTATTGTATGATGTTTTCCAGTTTAACTACAAATTCTACTGGTGTGTAAAACTGTCATTTACGTTTTTTGCAGAACTTCTTCTAAATTAACTTTCATTATTTATTAATTGTATCTGATGATGTCTTATAATTAGAACTGCTGAGAGATTGACTGTAGTATGGCACTTTCCTATAATTAGAACTGCATTGTTCATGATCGTAGGAGTTTTAAATACACTCCCTTACACCTCTAGTTGCTCAAAGAATGAAAACGATGAAAATAGCTAAAGGTAATGAAAACAGAAACACATCTATGTATAAGTAACTGTATCTTTTCCAAAAATACGAAAGGAATCACAAGTGAGGGAACTAGGAGAGAAGATAAGTCAGAAGAATAAAAGAAAATGAAAAATTATCTTCAAGCTGAGAAAAACTACGCAAACTTAGGTAATATGTTCAGTTCCATAGAACAAGCACAAGGACAGTTGTGTTTTCATACAGAAATGTTTGCATTTATGTTCTGTACTGTGATGCTACTTGTTTGCTGGCTTCTGATCTGTCCTAGGTGCTCTTACACAGTGTCCACGAAGGTCCTTTCAACATCATACACAGCATTTGCTACAGGCATTGAGCCAGTCACACAGCTATGCAGCCAGTTACCCCTGTGCCACTTACAAAGGAAAACCGATCAGCACAGCAACGTATTTACTTCCAAATATTAGTCTGTTGCTTCAGACTTCCTGGAGGTTTTATACCTCTTGTTCATATTTGATTTTTAAAGGGAAGTTACACTGCTAATTTCCTCTTGACTTACAATTGGAACATAACATTGCTGAAGTTTACACTGGCTGTCACGATAGGCATCCAAAAACGCCACTTTAAACATCTCCAGTGGAAGATTAAGCGATTATGTTTGTTACTTGGTAGGAGTCTGCCCATAGTCGTTCCAAATGCTAATTCATTTATGCATGGAAACTTGGTTATGTGTGAGGGAGGTTAGACTTTGAACTCTGCAAAATAGGCTGTGCAGAGCATCACTGTGTGGTTATGAACACCACGACATTGTGCCTCTAACAAGTAATAAACGGTTACAAATATAGGCCAAGGATAGTTTATTTTAAGTGATTCAGATGGCAAAAAGTTATTACAATATGAAAAGAAACAGCAGTAAAGTGAATGGTAACCCAGACCTTGCTAAATTATACATACATGTTCCTTGGAGGTCTGATTATATAGCTGCGCATTTCAATGTGGGAATAATGACAAATGATAGTTGCACACTGCAAAACTCATTGCTTTTTATTTATGGTCATATGAATTAGCTCTATTTTATGTTGGAAAAACAAAGGCAAAGGGCTGGTCACTGACTTTTTCCCAACAGCTCTCTCAGACAAAGAATTGCAGAATGAGAAATTGCTCCATTGTCTTTTAGAAGGAAATCATGGAGTAAAGGAACCATCAAGCTATCTGTCTAATTTGATTTTCTTTATCACATACATTTCACATTGATTTGTGCATCTGAGTTTTTAATGAGCCCAGGAAGACACAAGAAGTATGTGTTGTTCTCACTGGCCTCGCTGGCTAGGGCAAATCCCTGAGATGTGAGGCGGGAAGGCCAGGAGGGTAACTTTTCAAGAAAGCTAACATGCTGGGATGGCAGAGCAGCCAAACCTTCCACTTTCCAGATGGAGCATTGTTAATATTCTGGATTTGTGGCACTGCGCTATTTTGAAACAAATAAAACCAAGCAATAAAAACAGAAGTTAATTTGCCATATGGCTGTTTATTTCTCTGTGCTACAGCCCAGAGATAAGTAATGTATAGCTTCTCACCATGGCACATCCACACACACCCCCCCCCCAGGTGCACACAGTGTAGCATACCTAGATTAACACAAGCCTAACTCCTTTTGATTGCATTGAGCATGTGGCACCGTGGCTTAAGGGATTTTCTCCTTCAGTTGAATTATAAGATGCATTTGACAGCCTGGAGAGGAAAAGATGCATCTAGGACTGAACTGAAGAGAAAAGAGGGAAGAAGCAGGCAGATGTAAAAGCACAGAAGTTAATGTACTAGGTTGTTTTTTTCAACCTTTTCTGTCTGAAATTAGTGCTCAAAAATGATAAGATTCAGAGGGAAAGGGAAGCATGATCAGCAGCATCCCTGACTCACCACCATTGGGAGATTTGACTGGATGCAAATGTCTGTTCTCCAGCAGAGAACGACAAGAGAACGGTAACATTTTCATTACACTTCAAGCAGTTAGGCTTGTATTTGAGAGGGAAGTGAAGGGCAGCACAGCACACACACTCTCCCTAGCTACTCCAAGTTGTAATGCAAAGAAGTGTTTGTAACACAAGAATTAGAAAGTTACAAATATAAAAACAACTCTCTAACTCATGTTAAACTGATCTCCAGAGCTATCCCATTCCACACGGAGCAGTCACAGTCTATAGGTCTTCCTATTCTCTCCACTGTTAACTTAGCATTTGTTCCATGATCTTCTTTAAAAAGAACAAACTCGCTAAGGATCTTAATGTAATGAGTTACTTCATTTTCTTGAATTTGCAAAAGCTGCCCTACCAAAGAAATTCTGACACTGACAGCTGTAAGAAACACAACTGTGGAGCGCCTGTGTCAGTGTACGTTGTGGGAGAGCATAGGTGTGCATGCTTATACGCTGCTACATGACTAGAAAAGCATGGGTCGTTTTATCCTTAAAATCCTGAACGAGTAACTCGGAGTAGCTACTTAACTCCTTTAGTTTTCTCTACTCTGGGCTTGAAGTTTCCTCCGGGGCATAACTGAAGTTCTCATTTGGAGCAGGAGCTCTACGCCATTGTCTACAGACAGAATTATTCTGGTGGATAGTCGCATTTCCACTCTCACAGTCGGTGATGTAGTGCTGTGGAAACTTGAGATGACTGGAGCTGACTGGTGCTGACCATATGATGCTCATGCAATATAGGACATGTACGGAGAAGCTGTCTTCCAGAGCAACTATCCTCATACTTCCTCAGCACTGTTCATTTTAGGACAGTCTTTTAAGAAAATTAATGATAATATTTAATATCCTTTAAACGCCTTTGCAATAAAAGAAATCCCAACCAAAGGCCTAAAATAAGGAAATAAAGAGGTGGTGCCTACAGTGATCCTTCAGGTTGCACTGTGCGGAAAGTTCTGACTAGGCATCAAGAGTAACTTGAGGTGAGAAAGCATTGTAGCTCATCCATTTTAATTTTGGATGAAAAGACAAAACTTAATTCCTGATAGCTCTCTAGCTATGCTCGTGATAGGAACCTCAGCACAAAGCACTTACCCATGCACTTAATTTTAAACCCAGCAATAATCCTGACTGAATCAAGACATCTACCTTTGTGCTTAAAATAAAGCATGTGCTTAAGTACCTTCTTGTATAGGGGCCTTAATTACATTATGTGTGTGAGGACATGATAATTTTAGTTGGTGTTCCCAAGACAGCCTTTAGTTAATAAAATAACTAGGTTTAATACTCCACAGACTTGTACCGAAACACAATTCTGCTCCTCCTCCTGTAGCCCAGCACAGGGTAGACAGTAATTTAATTGTTGGAGCACAGAAAGTGCTGAAATACTGTACGTCTTAATACTGTACTGCCAGAGCGTGTTTGTTTCTATCATGGAATACAGCTTGGGAAATCCTCTATGCAGTGCTACCATTAGTTATTCATAACATCTTTTGAATTTACTGACATTCAGTACCAGACTTTAGCTGTTTTACCAGATCAGATAATGGAGAAAAAGATCCAATTAACAGGAAGTTTAGAAATGGAGGTATTACAACAAAAACAAAACTCACATTCTTTTTCAAACAATCACCTGTTCCTATAAGGAAAATTCTGAATAATGTGGGGTAGAGTGAAATGAAATTAGGGCAGATCTGTTTGCAAATAATTCCTTCAATAGCCAATAATCTGCTCCCAGAGCTGATGACAAGCAACCTTCAAGGTAATAGTTTTGGCTGGGCAACTGCAGAGAGGTGGAACCCGAGAACCAGGCTTTACCTGAATCTTCTACTGCACAATTTTCATAGCTGTGGGAACTGGTAGAGATTTCCCTATTTCTTGGGCATACTTAAAGTGATCCTATGCGTAGAATCTTTGCATAAGATTACATTAAGTAGAGCAGACCAGATCTTCTTTAAAGTAGCTTCCCACAGCAGCAATTGCAGACGTGCCAGTGACTTCAGCAGGAGCAAATTCCAGTGACTGTGCTGAAACAATGCTGATTCATGGCAGATAAGGATCTGACCTTCATTTTTCATCACTATATTTTATCTCAGCAGCAAGATGACTATGCCTTGCTGGGAAAGAGCAACAAATTCTGCTACTTAATTAATACATACTTTGGTTTTATGCCATAGACAGGTTTTATTAATTTGACAGCCTCACACTGTGTTTTTGCTTAAAAATACCCCAGTCCTTAGCTGGAAAAGAACCAAAATATTAGAATATTAGAAAGATATTAAAATAATGGGAAAATGATCTTTTGTCTTGAGGCAGAGAATGAAGTTCTATCTCACTGTTGTAAATTTAGGATCAGCTGTAATTTAGCATTAAGATTTATAAAGCTAGGGATTAAAAAAAAGCAATATGAAGTGCTAATTGTAATAGTGGCTCCCCTGAATTTCCTTCTATCTCCTGTATGGGCTTCACTCACCACACGATTTACTTCCTCATCCACCTAACTTGCACAGTTGAACTCCTCATGGTCCACCATCAGATGCCACATTTTTGCCATCAGCTTGTCTGTGGCTCTACAGGAACAGATATTCCATAGATTTCCTAATGCTTTTGGTGCAGTGATTAGTTTACAGCTGCTCACACTTCTCGGGGAAGAAGGAGTGTATTAACAGTAGTGACATATTTGTGGGGGTTAGACATGGAAAACCTAGGTGACTGTGATCAGGTGTGTAGTGTCAGCATAGGTCTGAGCCACAGTCACTTCCCAGACTGCAGAACAACAGGGAAATTACTATTTTTATAGCTATGTGTTCAGAAGTGTCTGTCCAAAAACATGGGCAAAGCTGACTGCCTCTCCAGCATCTCCAGCAGCATGTTAATAGTTGTTCAGGTGTATGAGCCCTCACGGGTGATTTTACAGGGGAGGTTTAATAAAATGAGCCTCAGTGTTAGTCAGGAAACGGCAGGCAAAAAAGTGATTTTCAGTAATGTTACTATTTACAGGTTTAACCTTGTTTCCATCTGAGTCAGCAACAAACATCCAATGATTTCAATACTGGAGGCTAAAGCACTCAATACCTTTCAAACTATGAGGTCAGAACACAAATTCCTGATGTATAGACTCCCTGCCAGTGAGGGAAAGAGGGGAAGAGATGAAGGTCTGTAACATACATGTTCAGAAATTTGAGACCTCAGTTCATCTGCATCAATTTTCTTTTTAAAGATGTATAAATTCCAAGGCCATAAGTTCCCAAAGTACAAATATCTAATCACAAGCAGCACCCAACTTCAATCCTTGAGTAGTTACAGTTCTGGAATACTTCAGTGCCTACATTTATTTAATCGCTTCCTTAAATCTCTAATGAACAGAGACCAGACTGGTTTTGTTGGAAAGTTTCACATTTGCCTAAACACTGACTTAAACTCTAGGATTTAAATCTGCTCAGTAATTTCCTACAAAGGACAAAGGTAGAAAGGGGGAAGAAATCCTTTCATTTTGAAAGGAGGTGGAAAATCATCAGAAAGGCACCCTGATACCTGTTTTATCCCTTGACATCCTCCCCCTTCTGCCTTCACTGTACGTTGAAGTTTGCTTATTGCCATTCAGTTCACAGGAATCAAGTAATTGGAAAACTTATTACATGTCCCTGCAGTTTTCTGATCTTTAGACTAAACAAGCCCGGTCCTCTCAAGTTTTGCTTGTAAGACATTTTCTTATAGGTCTTTGATCATTTTTGTCACTTTTGTCACTGCCTTGCCTCTGCTTTCTTCACATCTCTCTTAAAATGTAGTAACATGAACAGCAGATGAGAGTTGAGGGCTTTACCAGAAGATTGAAAAGATTACTTGTCATGATTTATATGTGACACTTCTTTTTATACATCCCAGTACAAGTGGTTACAATTATTGATTTATGGACAGAGTATTATCCCTTATAAGCCCAAAACCATTTCTGGAAAATCTGCTGTGTAAGTAGCCCTCCTTTATCCTGTGCAGATGTCATGATTTTGGTCAGAAAAAAATCAAAATAAGCATAATAGCTTGGTCTGAGCCTTATTAAACCATCTTTTATTTTTTTCAGACTATGGTTCTAATTTGCTGAAACCTGATTCACCCTGATTGGGTGTAAGCCAAAAAAAGTGTTATGTATGCTCCATTCCACCCTTCATGACTGGAAACAAAGAATAATAATGAACATAGGACAAGCCAAAACATGACTCTTCTCCTACTTTTCTGCATTGCTCCAGTCTAACACAAACCCTTTCCTTTTTTAACATTCAGTTTTCTAACTTTATGTGCTTACTGTGCTTGCCTATCCCACATTTTCTTGGTTTATTTATGGTAAAGTTTTTCAAACCATGCCAGAATCTGATGGTAACTCACATCTACTTCATTCCTCAAGTCCTGTTACTCTGCCATTGAAGGAAACATTACTGGTTTGTCAGATTGTTAGTCTGATAGATCTGTCAGTTGTTACTTGTCACCTTTGCATCCTTTGCTTACACTGGGTTGAGTATCATTCCTTATTTATTTGGCCTAGACTTCCTTTATTTGCAATTCTAACCTGTTTAAAAATCAGATACTACATTTGCCTGTTTCCTGTATTCTAGGAAATTTCTAATCATTCTCTCATTTTCCCATTCATCTGATCTGGACTATTTCAGGCTGACCATAAATAAAAAGAAAAATTCACGTTTGCCAAAGCGTTCTCTAATTTGTTATTTACTCAGATTGAGCTCTTATTTCTTCGTATTGAACAGGTGACAAATGTTTTTAGTGAAGAATAGAGCAAAACCCCATAGTAGAGCATAATCTTTTGGCCAGTCTAGTAGCTAATGATGGATTTTATGGGAAGAATCCATCCAAACCATCTCCCAATATCCTAACCAAAGGCATGGGGATTACTTTACTGTTTTTCCTATTAAAATCAATCTTGTCCTTCAAATCATCCTGTCAGCTGTTTTAAAAAAAGATGTTTTGTATTTGATCTTCCATTTTTGTTGGTGTATGGGACAAAAACTATTTTACATTTGAAGGAAGACACCTTATAGCTGAGTCCTGGTGCCAAAGCACAGTAGCGGAACACGAGTTTAGTACATCCACGGTACCACATTCATTATTGCACTACAAATGTGAGCACGTACTCAAGCGAGCCCATTTGTTCTCATAACTGAGAAGCATGATGACACTATGAGCACACATACACGCCTATCTATGTATATATAGAACAAATTGCATACTGAACACTTGAAAAATCAAACTATCAAGACGATTAAATAGCTTGAAAGATTCAAGGACACCATTCAATACCTGTAAAATTACTAAAATTCTGGAGAAAATCCATCTTATACTATACAAATACTGTAATTATTGTTCTGTGCTGTGTTGTTCCCAGCCTATTATGGGAAATGTTGATATGTTTTCATTTTGTCCATTGTTAAGCCCCATGTGAAAGTGAATTTAATATGAATGCAGAAACATCAGTTAGGTAAGGTTCTCCTTTGATTTGGTGGGAACACTTGATGCATGCTTTGTTGATCGTTTCCTTAAATTCATGTATATATTGTCATGTTTAGTACATTTCATGAACTAGGGAAGTCTACATTTAAAACTGCTGGTATAAATTTGATGACATGGTAGGGCTTTTACTTCTGTGGCCTGATAAGTGGAGACATAGAGAGGTGAAGGAAAAAAGGGAAACAATCCATAGTAAAGGACTCGTCCAACACCCATGCATAAATGTAAAGTTTTAAATTTGCCAGAAATAAAAACCAAATAACAAAACATGGCTGCACCTCTGCACTATCACCCTAAGTTTCCAAGCCCACTTAGGACTGCACCCTGGAAACAAGAAGTTCATAAATGTTAAATTAGACAGGCTTTGCTCTGCGATGCAAACCATGGCTGTGACCTAAAGCAAGAATATACAATGCCTTTCAGTTACAAAGTCTGTCACTCTCATTCCCTTTGATGATCTTCTTTCACTTTCAGGAAGACAGCACAGGGAGTTAAGGTTTGCAGCCTACTCCCCTGTTGTCCCTCGTTTTACAGGCACTGAAATACAGATGAAACCTCAAGCCACACAGGAAACACACACACACAAAATTCCATTCACTTTCATCAGTAACTTTTCCCTTTATGAAAGTTTCTATCAGAGAGACAGTGAGCCTTATTATACAGTCACCCAGCTCTAGTTACCACATAGTCATTCAAAACCAAGCATTATAGAAACTTCAATAAAAGGTTTCTTCATCTGAATGAACACTCACCAAGGTCTTTTCTTCCTCCCACTTTGAGGTGCAGTAGAACTGAATGAGTCTCTGTGGGCACTCTGGCTCCAGCAGATCACAGGGGCCTCTGTGGCCCCTCATAACCTTTTTGATTATCTTCAGTGACAGCATCTCTATACAGAAAGGAAAGACTGAGTCAGCAGCCCAGACCTATCTTCCCTTTGTTAGAAACTTGTCCATAAATACTAGCTTTAGGCCCACATTTAGTTACCCCGTAGCAAACCTATCTCTGTGTCAGAATTTATCACATGCCTGGAGTTTCTGGTTAATGGTCTCTATTCTGTAAGTAAAATTCAAACCAGAAAATGAACTTAAATTTTGTTAGAACTACCTAAAACATTTGCTTTAGGGGGACTCCTCAAGAAGAAAGAGGGGTGTTTCATGCTTTTCTATCCCTCACAGAGTATAACAAATCAAGGACGCAGAGTATGTTCTGAAATCAGCATCAGTGTGTTGATGTGTTCTGTGTTTGCATACGAGTAGACTGCTATCTGGGTTGTGTGTTGTCTGGAAAAGGCACCAAGAACAGTGGCTTTGCTTTGTGGGACTGATGAGAACCTACTCAGCACATGGCAAAATGTCTGGAGCTCACTGTGTGCTAATGTTCCCACTGCTGCTGCTGCTTGGAGGAAACAGCTGGAGATAAATTACTAGTCTTAACTTCCCTAATTAAGGAAGAGCTGGAGGGAATACATCATGGACAGTAGGAAAGAAAGTGAAGAAGAATTTTTTTCTGGTTTATTCCTCAAATGATTCATGACTTGCAATACATCATATGCAGTCCTGATTCAACAAGATTCTTTAGCAAGTGTATTGCTTTAACCTGTAACCCTCTCTGAAAACTATGGGAGAATTGAGTTGTGTTCCTTTTGAAAAATGAAAAGCTGCGGACAGAATGTAGACCCCAGTGGAAACTGGCCCACTACATTGTTTTCACCAGTTTGGGAGATATTTTTTTCACATCAGTTATTTGTAGTTTATCCCTTTTGTCGAAACTGATGGACCATAATCATTGTCCTACTTCTCCCCTCAAAAAGTCTCAATAAATATCTGTGACACGCAAAAAGGTTTCCATCTTAAAATATAATATATATGTTCAAGTTCTTGTAAGAAATATAGCATTACACTTGGGTTTTCATTTAAATATGATTTCTGAAAGCTAATACAAAAATCAGAGATGTCAATGCACAGGAAAATGACAAATGAGAAAAAATTTATATAAAAATATCTAAAGCATAGCACAGGGAACTAAATGGGGGAAAATTACTTTTGCTTTGGAGAGAGCATTATGTAGGCAAGGCAATTTTATTAACACGGTTGGATAAAATATAAAGGGTTTTCCTAATCTCAGAGACTTCAAAAGAGACTTTTTTGGCGACAATATTAATATCAAAGATAGTTGTCACTATTATTAAAATGTTCTTTGCTCTTCATTAGTCACAAATGATCCCCTCGACTCACAATAAGGTACTCAGTAAATTAAAAGCTTTTATGTAACACTCCAACAAAAGTTGAATGACTCCGGAGTTAAAAGGCAACTCTTGTGTCTGCCAATATTCAAAGCGGTAACCAATTTCTTCCTTCTCTAAAGCAGCAATTTCCTTAGGGTATTTATTCATTTATAGATCTATTAAGGGACTGATTAGGAATGGACTATTAATGAAATGCTTTGTCGTTCTGAGTTCTCACAAGCAATCATTAAAGGCCTGATTTTGCATTGTGGACAGCCAGCTAGTGCTGGGTAAAATCCCTCAGGAGGATAAACAGGTCCATCCGTCTACAGGGCTGAGTGAAGCCTGGATTTCTGTCTGCATGAGGTCAGAGCAGGAACTCCTCACTCTAGGTATTTTTATTAACACACTATGCCTAAGCACTTCAAAAGAGTTTGTTTGCCAATCGTGTTAGCTAGAACATAGCTCAGCCCTGCAGTGGGCTGCGTCGTAAGATTCTTAATCAGTGCTTAATTGCAGTCTCACAACACTGAACTTAATGGGGAACTCCTCACCGACTGGAGGATGGGATTACAGGATTTTCTTCATGCACACTGAGAAATGCCACACAAGACACGATGGGGTGAAGTTACAGTAATTTGCCCACCACTGAATGCAATCCATTCTCCTGCCAGAAACGGTGGCCATGGCACATGAAGTTTTCTTTCCACTGAGCCATACATCTTTCTGAGGCTGCGACTTAGGAACTAAGGATTCACTGTTGCTTTTCATTGTTATGACATGTACTTCCATTTTCAGACAGTGCTGTTGGTGGCACCCTTTTTCCTCTTGCATCTTTGCTTCACTGTAAGGTTGGTGCCAGAGCAGTGGATGCAGCACTGAGAATCAGATTGCCAGGATTTTATGCCTGCCCTCATAATTGTTCACTTTGTGCCTTCAGTTACATCACTTTGCCCCTTCGTGCCTCTGTTTTCCTATTTATAAAATGGGAAAAGAAATGGCGGGCTAAGGATGAATTAATACCTCTAGTCTGTAATAGAAAGGTAATACAGTAGTACAAAGTATTAATTATTATATATCTTTCTTTTTAGCAGATTTATATTTAATTCAGTTACAGGAAGATGCTTTCTCCACATAACATTTTCGACTGCCTTTGAGGCTCATAGGAGCAAGCTTGCGAGAAGAAAACCGGTGTTTGAATTTAGAAATGCTGCTAGTTTCGGTGTATTTAAAATGCTGCTGAAGTTGGGACGATTTAAATGTGTGAGATTTCAAATGTCTCATTGACACACATCACAAATTCCTTCATTGCCTGAGGGAGCTACAGCAAAAGGAAAAGTTGGAGTCTTTCAGTTTCACGGTTAAGGCTGCTTTTTTTAAAGTGAGTTAATGACAGAGCGTTTGCCAGTGTGGTTGTAACAGAACAATCTGTCACTGTGAGAAGACTCCTGGGGTGACTACCAAGACATGTTAACTGGCAATGGTACCTCCATTTTACATGACCCATTGCTTGCCCCAGTGTAGCAATATACTCCAGTCAGAGTCCTCTGTGAATAATGTGAATGGATCTGTGTTTTGAATAGACACGGGCCAAACGCAGCTCGCTAAAACTGGAGCTAAGGGAACTATGCTGGTGAAAGGAAGTTGAAGATCTGTCCAATATTCTTTTTCTGTTCTTACCCTAAGATTTGAGATAATGTTGCTGTGAATAGAGGTGCATCTGTTGTGTTTTTTCACAGAACTGACTCGCTCACACACAGTCCCTTTATTGCACACCCCACAGCATGCTGTGCTCAGGGTATAAGTACACTCGTTGTTCTTTACTCCACGGGATGACAGACATAAATTTGCTGCCACCATACCTTATGCTAGTGTTCAAATGAAAGTTAATAGCATACACTGGAGCAGATCAGCCTGTGCTTTACCATCGTATGTCCCTGTATGTGTAATTTGGGAATATGATGGTGACACTAGACTTCTGGGCCCATCTGTATACCTCAGCTAAAGAACAGCATGTGGTTTTGATGTATTTGAGCTCTCTTACAATAGGATTTTCTTTCTTGGCAAAGAAACCAAGGTTTCTGGGCTCAAAAAGCTATGGAGTGGTCTGACAAAATCCTCACCCTGGGCAGAGGAGAATCAGGACCATAGTTTACGCCTTAACTAGCACAGATACTAGCCAGTGTGTTTCAAGGCTGCATTTAGTATTTAAATGAGACTGTAACAGTGATTTAGTTCTGCTGGATTAAACATGATTGACATGGACTCTGCCATTCAGGTCTTCCATGATGACAGAATATTAAAGTGGAGGCATTGGACATTCAGAACAGAAAAAAATCCAAAGTGAAATATGAAAACTGGTCTCCTACCTTTCTGTCATCATTTGGTACGTGATGCAATGGTTAGTGGCATGTGGCTGGATGAAGCAGGTCTCAGACATGCGATTCCACATGAAATTTTGCATTACAGTCAACAACCAAATTGCTATTTGATTCACCCAAGCCAGAATTTCAGTTGATGCCTAATAAAAAGTGCCCAAAAATCAGAAGCGATGGAATTACTGCTGCTGGATGTGAATCATGTTTGAAACATGAGACCCTGACCTAGATCTCAGATGAAGAATACAGTTAGTGCTTTTTGGCAATGCCAAAATACAGCCATAGCCAGCTTAATCTGTCCTAAATGACTTGGAGCCAAGAATAAGTATCTTTATACTCTAGCAGGGTAACAAAATCACCATGTTTACTAAATACTTCCAGTTTGCTACGCATCAGTGTCGTGGCTATTTTTGTCTCTGCTAGTTCCTGCAATGAGTGCGTTCAGGTGCAGTCACTTCCAGGTTCTGCATGACGTGATGGTGTATGTCTGGCCCTGTGAACTGAAACTAAGGCTCAGAAGAGTATGTGTGGGGTCATCTCTACTTTGTTTCAGACATGATTCCATTCATAGATTGGAAAGTTATGGTATCACAGAATATCTTTGTTTGGAAGAGACTTTTATGATCAAATCGAACCACTGACCCAGCATTTCCAGGCCAACACTAAATCATGTCCCCAAGAGCCAGGTCCATGGGTTATTTCACAGAATCATTGAATTGTAGAATCATAAAGATTAGAAGAGACCTCCAAGATAATGAAGTCCAACTGTCAACCCAACACCATCATGTCCATGAAACCCTGTTTTCAAGTGCCACATTGAGACATTTTTTAAAATCTCCAGTGACAATGACTCCACCACCTCCCTGGACAGCCTGTTCCAATAACCTGACCACTCTTTCAGTGAAGAATTTTTTCCTAATGTCCAATCTAAACATTTCCTGGTACAACTTGAGGCCATTTCTATCGCTCGTGGCCTGGGGGGAAGAGGTCGACTTTCACAACCTCCTTTAAGATAGTTGCAAAGAGCAAGAAAGTCTCCTCTCAACATCCATTTATCCAGACTAAACAACCCCACTTCCCTCAGCTGCACTTCATAAAACTGTCCTTCAAGCCCACGAGCTTAGTTGCCCTTCTTTGGACTCACTCCATCATCTTAATATCCTTCTTGCGTTGACGTGCCCAAACTGAACACAATATTTGAGGTAAGGCCTCACTAGTGCCATAGAGTACAGAGGGACAATCATTTCCCTAGTCCTGATGGCCACACTAATTTGACACAGGTCAGGATGCTGTTAGCTTTCTTGGCCACCTGAACACACTGCTGGTTCATGTTCGGTTGTCAACTCCCAGGCAATTTTCCACCAAGCAGTTGTCCAGGCCCTCTTCCCCAAGTGTCTAGTGTTGCATGGGGTTGTTGTGACCAAAGTGTAGGACCTGGAACTTGGCGTTGTCAAACCTCATACAATTGACCTGGTCCATCAATCCAGGGTGTCCAGATGCCTCTGCAGTGCTTTCCTACCCTCAAGGAGGTTGGCACATCCACACAATTTGGCATTGTCTGCAAACTTGCTGAGGGTGCACTCAATGCCTTCATCCACATCACTGATAAAGATGTTAAGACCATCCCCAACACTGAGCTCTGGGGAATACCGCTAGCAATTGGCCACCAATTCAATTTAACTCCATTCAACACAACCATCTATAACAGATTCCCAACAGGATACCTGCCGTGTTGGCCTTGTAACCATTCATTGCAGCACTCGGTCATGCAAGTCATTCCACTGTGTTTCACTGATGGCAACTGTCACATTTATCCTGTGACACAATTTAAATACCTCCAAGGCTGGTTTCTCCACCACCTCCTTGGACAACAAGTTCCAAAGTTCAATGACTCTTTCAAGGAAGAAAATCTTCCGAACATCTAGGCTAAATCTCCCTTGGTGCAACTAGCCATTTCCTCTACTCCTATTGCTTGTCACAAGGCTCATAAGACTCTGTTTTAAGCTGTTTCGCCCATGTCATGTCACATCCCTAGTTTCTTCCTGCAAAATGAATGTTTCCCAACCTTCCTTCAAACACCCTCTTGTTCTGTCTGGTCTATTGCAGATTCTCCATCCACTTTACATCCTGTACTTGAGTTTCTTTGTGGCTAAATAAGCAGCAGCACATGCCACAGCTGATCTAATATGTTAGGTACAGACTGATTTGCCAGCCAGCTGCGATTTAACAGCAGGTATGACTTCTGCTTTCATTCTCTTTCCATCAAGGAAATAATTAAAAATTGTACTGTTCAACCAGATTTTGTGGAAGACTTGAAGGAACTAAGGACTCTATTCAGTCTCAGATTTGACTGAGGTTGACTTGTAGGTGTGACTGATAGACAAACCAGAGCTATTTTTATTTTTAGCTAGTTTCCTAGAAAAAGAGCAAGTTGCAGCGTGCTTGTGCCAATGGGGCTCTGAAGAGATCAAGCACCTTTGCTGTTTTGCCGCAGTATTTTACGGCCACCTTGATCTGGCATATCTAGTGACACTCTACGTCTTCTGATATAGAGCTGATAGAGGGCATTTTCGTGTGTAAGACTGAGCCCTGAGCTATGCTGAGACTTCCAGGTGTCACTGCAGTAATGCTGAGTAAATGGAACCTTGTGAAAAGATTCTCTGAGCTGTAACATATGCCCACACCTCAAACGAATTAAGACACTGAGGTACCTCACAAAACTACCTACAGTGTGTAGGAAAGAAAAGCACTGTTAGGGGGAAACTTGCATTGTCTCACTCTGAGCTTTTCCCTGTATGAACTCTGCTTTTGGCCCAGACCAGCCCGTTAGCTGGGTGTTAGGCATGGCTTAACTAGCAATATCATCTTTGCTTTCTCAAATCCAGAGATACTTGATGTCTATTCACACACTGCTTGGTTCAGGCTTTCTTGTGTTCTAATGAACATATCACAGCAATAGCTCAGAGCTCCCCATATTTCCAAAAAGCATATGTTAAACAGTGTAAGCAAAGAAAAACTGTAACAGGCTTTACTTGTCCTAACAGTCCATCTGTTTCCTACTCCCCACTGAGCACATCTCTTTTCCTGGTTTCCTTTCAGGTGCACTCTTACCTTGTGTAACGTGCTTTTTATTGGAGATTCATGCTGTGACCCTGTCAGAATTGCTGCAGCAGGGGTGACCTCGGTAATGACTGTCCACAGCCTGCCAAGCTAAGTTGGTCAGTGTTAGCTGATTAAACTTTTAACAACATCCCCTGTGCGATAAAGGGCAAAATGACAACTTTTCCCATCGTCAAGGTGTCTGTATAATAAACTAATTAGTAAACCACACAGTCTGTGGAGCTTTTAATGAGTGCTATCGTCTGGCCTCTGTAATAAAAACCCAGTCTGCCCCCTTTTGGGATTCAATTAAGGCACAGACTGTCATATGCTTGGCCTGGCTGATCAATGAATCCATTCCGACCTTTGTCGGAGCTGTTTGCAAGGTCAATGGCAGTAGTGAGAGAAGCCAGCCTGGCAGTGGGAAGACATACCCAACAGAACCCAACAGGCACCAATATCAGCTGCTAATGTTCTCCTGGTCCTTTGACACCAGTAGAAGTTTCTCTTGCACAAAGGTTAGGTGAAAGAGAATGTGGCAATATGTGTAAGTTATATATATGACAATTGGTATTTCAAGGTTATTTCAAATGTTCATTGATTGTTTCACATCTGCATATACCTAGGCACCTGTGGGGTTTTTTAGGCACCAGAATATACTATCAAATGTTTGCTTTCTAAACTGTGTTTACTGATATGCTACAGATGCACCAACAAAACAAATATGAAAGAGTAGCTCTAGATTAAACAAAAAACACCCTTTCAGGTGGTTGCATACAAGTAATATCTATCACTACACCATTTCAGAAGGGATTTATAACCATTGACATAATCTTTATGACTCTCCAGTGCAACAAGTAACTACATTTTAATATTACAGACAGAAAAACTGAGGCAATGGCCAAATCAGGTGCCCAAGCAGGGCACTGAAGAAATCTGTAAAAATAAGGGTTATTACTCCTTTCACCTCTGACTTCCATCCTCAAGAGTACAAATAGAAATTGTGGGACTAGCAGAGTGAAGACAAGATCTGTACTCTTATTATCATCTGCCCTGAAGCTCCAGTCAAACATTTTGGTAGACATAGAGACTCTGTCCACTTCTACCTTGCCACTACAATAAAGCCCATGTTACAAGGAGCTTTTTATTACTGCTATAGCAGTAGTATAGAGACAGTGTTCCCTTCAGACGTCTCAAACATAACTTCCTTCAGCAAACAAGAAAGCACAGCATTAGCTTTTACAGCAGGGTCATCAGAGATTGTGTCCTATTGCGTGGAACTATATGAACAAAAACTGAAAGGAGTTTGCGTCTTCACCCATCCCATAACCTCTAAGGTGTGCTTTTCTCTTCTGTCCTCTTCTTTCATTTGCATTGAATGATCTTTCCTGTGTGACCTTCTCATACTACTTTATAATCTGGAGTCTAAGGACATGTTTGAAAGGTGATTTTTAACTGCCATGATGCAAAGAAAGGAAAAAACCCTGGCCTTGTCTATCCTGCTGATTCAGAAGTTGAGCATATGGAGACATAAATCTCTAGCAAAAGCCCAAGTTCTTACAAAACCAGAAAAAAGAAACACAAGGTGATGACAGCGATACAAAGATGATGTTAGTATTTGCATTCCTGCTATTTGTATAACCTTAGAGGTGGAAAACAAAGGAAATACAGCACTATGCTTTTTCTAATGTAGGCAAAATACCACTTGTCTCCCATTCCTTGACTTTGCAATTACAGCAAGCAGGTAGTTTACTGAGTTATCAAACACAAATGCCATTTTAAAAAAGTAATTAATTCTTCATCATCATCACTGTGGTGCATCCATCCTATGTCTCTCTGAAACTCGTCCTATTTTTATCTTGCCCTTCTGCACGTGACCAGTCCTGCCTTTTTTACTCTGATCCCCACCTGAATCTCAGTCACCAGTTCCCTATTAGTACAGGTGTTACTCTCATGGCAAAGAATGGTGGTATCCAAGACACAATTTTCTGTGTAAGGATTCCTTTCAGTAGCAATAAGCAGCTGTCCTACTGAGAATGTTTACTGTTGCTGTTCTCGCCACAAATCACCTCATTCAAACTTAGGGATTCTATTACAGCTTGGAAAACTCTTTGTGATTAATAAATCACACAATGAAGGTCGTTCTGTCTAAATTCAGGCAGAGGACAGAGTTGTACAGAGCAACAGAATTGTTCCAAACCATACATTAGATATTCTAGAACGAGCTTTGCATCACACACTCCCAGCTCACCAACAGGGTGGCACACTTTGCTAGACCTCGGGAACACCCTGCAGTATTCCTTCAGGTACAGCCCCGAAAGTGCAAAGGAACAGGTGCTGATAGTTCACAGAGCAGAGGACAGGGTAGGTGCTAACTAAAGGAACACAACTCTGTGTTTTCAGGCAAGCTCAAACTATTTATTGTTCTGGAGCTCTTCTACACCAGTCTATCATGCACCATGAAGTGGAGGCTTGTCATCTGGTAGATAGATGTCACTCTGCTCTCCTCCTTCCAAATGCAGCTATTAGTTTCTAATAGGCTAAATTCTGAAACTAATAAGATAAATTGAGAGTGCAAAGATTATTGGAAGGAGAAATATATGAAAGAAAACTAAATAAAGGAGAAGAAACAAAGACCAACTTACTAAAAATAGATCTGATGAAGAATACATTTAGTGAAATGTGATTTTCTTCTTTTTTTCCTCTATCTGAGTCAGTCAGCATTTAAAATAGGAAACTGCTCATTTTATAATATATTCAGATATTATTTATCAAAACTAACAGAGTCCAATCTGAATTTCTATTTCAAACATCTCCTATTGAAGACAGACCAACCTATGCATGTCTCCAATAATTTTTGATGAAAGACATGCGCTTTGCTACTGTCTTCTGCTGGTTGTGAGCAGTAGCTGCAGAGCACTGGAATCTCTTGCTGCTCTTTTTTTCCCAATCAAAAATCTGTGACATAAAGGTTTGATAGCTGTGAATATGTTGATCTGTGCTGTTGAACTAACCTTCAGATCTACAAGAGGGGTGATACTGTAAATTAAGTCCACAGAAACTTATCAACATCAGGTTTCTCAATGCACATTTATATGTGCAAGGACACCTTATATGCTTATAGCAAAAACTTTGACAATTTTGCCTAGTAATAACAGTGGGAAAAGTGTAAGTGGATGTGAAATAATTTTAATAATAATGGTTAAAAAACATTGTTGCTAAAGGGTGGCTTAAAACATTCAAAATGTTACTGTCATCTTCATTGGCCCTCAAGAATTTGTGCTTAATTTGGAAGAAAATAAAAGATAAACATTAATGTTATAATGTTTTATCGTATCATTTCTGACATTCTCAGCTCCCCCTTCACAACAGATGCTCATTTACAATTTTAAACTTAGGAACAACAAACACAGTGTTCTCAGACACTATCAATTTAATTCTTACCAAATGCACAAAACTGTTTTGCAAATTTGTGTGCCCAGACCCTAAATTTAATCTGGTAGTTACTAAGGAGATGACTGGATGAAATCCATTGTTAGTTCTAGATCAGGATGAAATTTTCTTTTCCTTGGGTTTGGGGTTTACTGATGGCTGGAACACTGCTGAGAAATGGAATACTATACAAAAAGGTACTGGGGAGCTTTACTACTTGTGTCTTGCCAGTAATGTCTAACATTACGATCTGTATGTGACTACACACAGAGAAGTTTGACTGTTGCACTTGAGGAATTGCTGTGAATACTCATCTGTAACATGGCTACATCCACTGCTAGAAGATAGGTAGAAGAAGGAAGAAGGTGCTGAGAGTACTCTGAATTTTCACTGTACTCCACCATTAATCATGGTGGATCTTTCCTCAGTCCCATGAAATCCAGTCATGAGAATTCACAGGCAGATGACAGAATAATCTTCTAGATATCCTTTCCACTCACATTGTAAGGTAACAGTATTTTAAGAACTTTGAAGAAGCATATTAATGATCAATTAAAAAATTCCATGAGCAAAACATTTATTTGTTGCCCTTTGCATGGGTGTTTTGTGTCAGTCCTTACGCACCTGTTGGTGTACCAGTCATGGTTTATCCACAAAAGGCCCTTACCCACTGAACACATCTGGGACAGGCAAACAGGTCCAACTCCATTTGATCACTAGTATGGGAGGTGAGATGTAGGAAGGAAGCATTGCAAGAGCATCTGACTCAAGAGAAGGCAAAATATCTTCTAAATGTAGATTAGCTGAAGTCTTGAAGCTGCTGAAGGCTTCTTGCAACAGCTTTTGAGAAGAGGTGAAGAGCCCTGACTGGCACAAAGATGACTCAGGAGCTACCCACTGCTGGTGGTATGCCATGCAGGTCCAGAGAACAAGCATCATCTGACTTTATATTGTTCAAGTGACTGGAAGTTCATCTGGTGACATACAATACAAGTGTCTTCCTTTTTCAGTGCTCTTTGCTTGGACAGATATTGAAAAGAGTTAACAACTGATCACAGAAATATCCTGTAAATATTCTTAATTCCTTGTTTTGGAATTGTATTGGCACTTCTGTTCAGAGGTAGCCATGAGCATTTCTCATCAATTTTATCTGGCACGAGACTGTTGAATGGGTAAGTTGTGTGTGAGTGCAAGAATGAAGCTCTTGCTGTCCCTACTTTCTTTTAATTGATCGCTGTGTAGTATGTTGTGTGAAAGACTCTATGGGAAGATACAGCTAGGTAAAAGGAAAAAGAATACAGACAAATATGTATAAAGGAATCACAGAACATTAGGGATTGGAAGGGACCTCGAAAGATCATCCAGTCCAATCCCCTTAACAGAGCAGGATCACCTAGACCAAGCCGCACAGGAACATGTCCAGGTGGGTTTTAAACATCTCCAGCTTACACCCATTGCCCCTTGTCCTATCATTAGATGGCATGGAGAAAAGCCTGGGTCTATCCTCCTGACACCTACCTTTCACATATTTATAAACATTAATGAGGTCACCCCTCAGTCTCCTTTTTTTGCAAGCTAAAGGGACCCAGCTACTTAGCCTTTACTCGTAAGGGAGATGTTCCATACTATCTCCACTTTGGTATTTCAAAAAAGCTCCAAAAAGATGTTCACATGGATTTATGAGAAAATCAGGAGGCTAAAGTTTTTCTCAAGGCAGTTACTACTTCTTCACAAAAAAGTGGCAGATTTTGGTGTTTGGGTTTCAGTAGGATCTCAGTACAATCTCTTGTTATACAGAGTATAATCTCTTGCCATAAGAGATTAATTTCTTAATCAAGGGTTTATATATCATTCTGATTTAGCATTCTTGAAATTTCATCAATCATAGTGAAATTATAGTCATCATCCTGCTCTTTAGCTCCTTTGAAATAACTCTATCTACAAGAGGTGATGAATTTGTAAATCTTCAAGAACAAAAAGTGCTGAAAAAGATTTGAACTGTGATTTTTAATACTTTATCAACCGATGGACGAAAAGCTCAACGTAAGCCAGCAGTGTGCACTTGCGGCCCAGAAGGCAAACTGGATCCTGGGCTGCATCAGAAGAAGTGCAGCCAGCAGGTCAAGGGAGGTGATTCTCCCCCTCTACTCCACTCTGGTGAGACCCCACCTGGAGTACTGCATCCAGTTCTGGAGCCCTTATTACAAGAAGGGTGTGGACATGCTGGAGTGTGTCTAGAGGAGGACCACGAGAGTGATCAGAGGGCNTCCAGTTCTGGAGCCCTTATTACAAGAAGATGTGGACTTGCTGGAGCATGTGCAGAGCAGGACCACGAGAGTGATCAGAGGGCTGGAGCACCTCTCCTATGAGGCCAGAACTGAGAGAGCTGGGGTTGTTGATTCTGGAGAAGAGGAGGCTCCAAGGTGACCTTATTGTGGCTTTCCAGTATCTGAAGGGGGCCTACAAAAAGGCTGGGGAGGGACTATTTAGGATGTCAGGTAGTGACAGGACTAGGGGGAATGGAATAAAGCTGAAGACGGGTAGATTTAGAGTGGATGTGAGGAGGAAGTTCTTCACCGTGAGAGTGGTGAGAGCCTGGAATGGGTTTCCCAGGCAGGTGGTTGAGGCCCGGTCCTTGGAGGTGTTTAAGGCCAGGCTGGATGAGGCTGTGGCCAGCCTGATCTAGGGTGGGGTGTCCCTGCCCATGGCAGGGGGTTGGAACTGGATGATCCTGTGGCCCTTCTAACCCTGACTGATTCTCTGACTTGGTATGGGTGATCCTGCTGTGGCAGAGGGATTGGACTAGATGATCTTTTGAGGCCCCTTCAAATCCCTAATGATTCTATGGTGTACTAGTAGTTGACATTCTACTGGAAAGGGAAATTACTCATAAAAATTGACCATTTCATCTTTTACACCTTCAACAGGTTGTATCACACTCATCCTTTGGAAACAAAGATCCTAAGAACAAACTTTTCTTATGTTTGTCAACATTTTTCTACCCTCATGCTACAACTTTGGAGGCCTGATTTTCTGGTGTACGAAACATCAACTCCAACAAAAGTCTGCAGTTCAAGAAGCTGCTCTATACCTGAGAAAAACCAGGACCTCCAGATGTGACCTTTCAAACGGGACCCTAGTGACTTGCCAAAAGCCAGCTAGTGAAACATAATTACAGCTGAAATAAGAGTTAATGACATTGAAATTTTGAATAACACTCTGTATTGTGTTAAAGCTGAAATATAATACCATAAAAAGCAGGACATCTCCCAAAGACATTGTCTTGCTATTCTTTTTGTTTCCCACTGTATTATTCCTCCTGCAGTTAGAGGTTGATGGCACTTGGTTGTGGTGTGTGGAACAAGATTCACAGTCAGCATGAAGGCATTTAGCCAGAAATCCAGGTTTTGCAAGGGGACTGTTATCTCCTTTGACCTTTCACAGGGTCCAAGTTGATTCAGCAGGGCATTTCAGCCTAACAAAGCAACTTCAAGGGAGCTTCAGAATGTGTTTAAAATAAAATGTTTTGCACTTAAATGTGATTTTAAGTGCTTACTCCAGAATTAAAAACCTGGTATGTAAATTTTGTAATTTGTATAATCTACAAAAACCAAGACAGGCATTGCAGAATATCCACATCATAAAAAATGAGTGTACTTCTAAGACAAAGTCATTCAGATGTCTGGCATGACAGAAAGGGAAAGAGCATTTTCTTCAGCAAGCCTCAGCAATCTCATTTGTATTGCAGTGCAGAAGTTGGGCGCAGATCCAAGCTGCACCCCAGCAAAGCACCCAGAGTGTGCCACATGCAATGAAACACATGCCTGAAACATGTTTTCCTGAATCATGGCCTCCAGGAGGAAGCTTCCTCTCCTTACCTCTGAAATGACAGGCAGATTATTCTTTTAAGACTCTCTCCCATCTAGTGTTTAACCACTCTCAGTTTCTTCTGAACTTGCCTACAAAGCCTTTATCTTATTTGTCAATGTTTGATATTAAAATAAAAAAAGGTATTAATCTCTGCAGTGACCTTTCTGCTTTATTTCTCCTGGAAAGGGACGCTGCATCTTTTGTAAGTAACTTCAAGGCAAGATATGATGCAGCATTCAAACATATGGCTTTTATCCAGTTAATCATTGTGCATTACCTACTTTCATCAATGTTCAGAAACTTAATTCCAGGATTACTCATCCTCCCAAAAAACCCAAATAAGAAAATCAGAAGAATAGACCCAAACAATAGAACTTTTATACCAGGATAATTAGAAAAGGAACCCATTACCCAGGATTATAATTACTGACTATCATATTAAATGACCTTTAACATTTACCTTAAGTCCCAGATTTCTAGAAAACCAGAAAGGTTATGCATGCCATATTAGTAATCTTTAATCTTTATTACTGCTGTGGACAGAATTTTAATGATTTTTAAATAGGCAGCGGTCACTAACATATCCCTATTAAAATAAAAAAAATCTCATAAAAAATTAAATGGATTAAGACTTCAAATGTACCATCATCAAAAGTATTATCTAATTATGGAGTTCAGTGAACAGGCCAAGTGAAATGGTTGGTAATATTAGTTACTTACCACATGGGAATGCCCAGGATTTATGCACAAATAGATTCTGCTTCTGTTGCAACATAGTAATTAAGAATTTGTCAGGGAAATTTGACCCTCTAGGGTAGATATTACTTTGTAAAATAAGAATGGCAGAGCACTAGTCTCCTTGCTGCACATAATTTAACTTGATTATTTATACATCAAAGGCAGTCTGCAGTGACTGCAGTATAATATTTAAGTAGAGGGATATTAGAGGAAGAAGCATCTAGTGAAATCTTTTTCCCAAATCTCCGTGAGAAAATAGAGGAAATTTTCATAAAGCATTTCATTTTGCATATAAATTGCTGCCTAGATTGTGCCTGTGAATTTACTGCTGTCAAATTTAATTTTTCTTTAATTCTTCAGGCCCAGATGTGAAAAGCAAAGTGTGCAGGCTACAATTTTCAATGCTTACAGGTAGCACCCGGATCGATAATGTGTCTTTATGAGAAATTACCGTTAATGTTATTGAGTATGCATTTTGTTTTATAGGATAATAAGGTAATATGAAATGCCAATTCATTCATTAGGAGAGAGCTAAGTGCTTAAATTAAATGGGTGACAGGTCTGAAAAAAGATCCACTTGTGGGCAGGAAGTCAAGAATGGATTTTTAATGACCTAATACCAAAAGGGTTTTGCCACTTATTTGCATTTGCTTCCTATAAACAATATTAACATTAAAATAAAAGTGCCTTAATATTTCAATTGCAGTAAGTGATTCCAGTGGAAGAGGCTATTTGAAAATGCTAGATTTCTAGGAAACTCTCTGCCTAGCCTTGTTGAAGGCCTCAAAACGAACATGTGCTTTAATTTTTAAAGCAGACAAATCATTCAAATTGACAGATGTAAAGCAAGCATGTTGTGGGCATGGCCAAAACTAACAAAAATGCCTTAGCTATTTGTTTTAAACCATAGTGTGATCCCAGCTTAGTAAGGTAAAAGTAACAGGTATTGAAAGTAAGATACACATGGCTTGTGCAGAGAAAAAAATTCCAAGCCAAACTCAAACCCTGCTATTTTTCAAGAGACTGCAGTCTCTTTGAAGTACAATATTGTAAAAAAAAAGTTAATGGACTTCTTGTGAGACCTCATTTGCTCCTTTTTACCTTCCAGCTGAGTCCTAACTCACTTTTCTCAGTTTTACAGCTTTCACTGGGTTTTTTTCTCCTCTTTTTCTCTGCTCTGGATGCCCAAGTGTGATCCACAGGCCACAAACTATGTCACTAGCTGTGACATGAACCTTCAAGGGATGACTGTCAGTAACTCACGTGCTGGTGAGTGCTGGCTTTTCTTGACGGACCCAATAATGCAAAGATTTACCACAGTGATGTAATTTATTGGGTCATAACATAAGGCAAGAAAAAGAAAGAATTCATAAGCCTACCTGGTGAACAGCATCATCCCTGTGCTCTAGCTTCTCTCACTCTTTTTGAACACTGAAAATCAGTGTTCAAAACTTCTCTTGTTTCTATAAATACTGAGTACATGGCTCCCACTTTAAACGGTCACATTCTCTTTAATTAAATATCCAAATCCTCCAAAATTACATTATTTTTCAAAAATACATTTTTTTTATTTGGCCTTTTATGAATTTGATATTTTTGCTTTTCAACTGTAAATGATACCTGATTTCCTATCAGCACTCTAGAACACCAGTTTGATAGCAGAGGGCATATGCTTTATTTTTTTTCCTTTTAAATAACTAACACTGTTAAAACAGAGGGGAGATACCAGAAAAACCTTTAAAGTTTTGTTTTTATGTCTACCTTAGCTTGCAGTAGCTGCTTTGCCTAAACTCCTTTTTTTTAACTTTTATGTAGGACTCCCCCCCCCACCCTTGACCTTCAACATCTCAAACTACAAAGAGAGGACTCTCTCTAATGCTGTTTGAATACACTGTATTTTTCTTTTAAGGAGCCTTCCACTGATTTTTATCCTTCAGGGATCAATGGGTCCTTCAGTTCCATAATCTGACAAGCTATTATGAAAGCAAGAGGCACCTAGTTCTAGAGCCATAAATGTTAACGTGAGATGGCAACGGATGCATTTTCACACTGAACTCACAACAGCCTAAGGAGAGCTTTAAAGTATCTTAGCCTAAGTCTCTCTCTTTGGGATGAATGAGATATGGGAGGAACTTCAGTATTATTGTTAATCTGTATTACAAAAGCACCTAACAGCCTCTGCTGAGTTCAGGGCTCCACTAAGAACAAGGATGGATAAAGCTGGTTCAAACATAATTCGTTTCAGTGTAACCTATGAGTGCTTTTACTTTTATGTGGTGTGACTGTTTTCCACAAAACTTTTGTTAAGTTTGGGAAGAGAGAAAAAGAAAGAAAATGAAAATGCTGATTCAATACTAAATTCAGTACCACTTATTTAGCTGCTACAGTAACTTGGAGGGAAAACACCCCTTTGCTGAAAAGTTAATATAATCAGTTTATTTCCAAGGGACTTTTGACCATATTTGCCTATGTAACACTGCATACTTCTTCCTCAATGTCTTACTTCCTTCACTTCATCATATACTATAGGAAAACTTGGCTTCTGTCTTAAGTACTGCTTACTTGGTCTCACTGACATCCAAACACCTTAACATAACTCCAACTATTCCTAGGAATTGAGAAACCAGGCAGAAGGTTTACCTGGAGGAGTATCCCACATAGGCACCATGTACAGGCACCACAACAACAGTATAGGGATCCAAGCAGGACATGCAGAAGGGAAATCAGAAATGTAAACACCAAACTAGAACTTAATCTAGCCACGGTAGTGACAAGAAGAACTGTTTCTACAAAGACATCAGCAGTAAAGAGTCAGTAAGAACCTCCATTCCTTACCAGCTATGGAAGAAAACATTGCCACCACAAATGAGAACAAGCCAAAGTGCCTAACATCTTCTTTGCCTCAGTCTTAATGATCAATCCTTTTATTCCAAGGGTATCCAGCCACTTCAGCTGGAAGGCAAGTACAGACAGAAGGACACACTTCCCACCGTTCAAGAGGAAGTAGTTAATGACCTAATAAGTCACCTGGACACTCACAAGTCTATGGAGCCAGATGGGATCCACCTGAGAGTGCTAAGGGAGCTATCAGAGAATCTTGCCAAGCCATTCTCCATCATTTATCAGTGCTCCTGAAAAACAGGAGAGGTCCCAGATGACTGGAAGCTGCTAATGTGATGCCCATTCACAAGGTGGGGAGGAAGGATGATCCAAGCAACTAGAGGGCTGTCAGCATTATCTTGGTACTGGGGAAAATTATGGAGTGGTTCCTTCTGGGCCTGCTCACACAGCAAATGCAAGAGAGCCAGGGGGCTTAGGGCCAGCCACATGGCCCTGATCTCCTCCTATGACCAGATAACGCTCCTGGTGGATGAGGGGAAGGCTATGGATGTTGTTTACCCAGACTTCAATAACACATCCGATACAATTTCTCACAATATTCTCCTAGAGAAGCTGGTGTGTCATGGCTTAGACAAGTGGGCTCTGTTGCTTAAAAAACTGGCTGCTCATCTGAGCCCAGAGATTTGTGCTGAATGCTGTTACACTGAATTGGTGGCCAACCACAAACGGTGCTCCCTAGTGCTCAGTATTGGGCCTGTCTTGTTTGACATCTTTATCAATGATATGGATGAAGGGACTGACTGCACCCTCAACAAGTTTGCAGATGACACCAAACTGGGCAAGTGTGTTGAACTGCTTGAGGGCAGGAAAGCTCTGCAGAGGGACTTGGATAGGCTGGATTAATGGACCAAAGTTTGACAAAGCCGAGTGCTGAACCTTACTCTTTGGTCACAACAACCCTATGCAATGCTACAGGCTCGGGGAAGAGTGGCTGCAGAACTGCTCAGTGGAAAATTGCATAGAGGTGCTGATTGACAGCCAGCTGACTATGAGACAGCAGTGTGTTCAGGTGGCCAAGAAAGCTAACAGCATCCTGACCTGTGTCAAAAATAGTGTGACCAGAAGGACTAGGGAAATGATTGTCCCTCTGTACTTTATGGCACTAGTGAGGCCCTACCTCAAATATTTAATTAAGTTTTGGGCACCTCAGTACAAGAAGTAATGTGTCTGAAGGATGGCAATGAAGGCTGGTGAAGGGCCTGGAGGACAGGTCTTATGAAGTGCAGCTGAGGGAACTGGGGTTGTTTAGCTGGAGAAAAGGAGGCTGAGGGGAGACGTTATTGCTCATCACTATTACTCAAAAGGAGGTTATAGAGAGGTGGAAGTAGGTCTTTGCTCCTGAGTTACTAGTGATAGAACAACAAGAAATGGCTTCAGGATGTGCCAGGGGAGAATTGGATTGGACATTAGGTAAAATAGGACCACATAAAGTACTGGAACAGGCTGCCCAGGGAATTGGTGGAGTCACCACCCCTGGAAGTGTTCAAAAAATATATAGATCTGCACTAGGAAACACAGATTAGGGGGCATGGTGGTGTTGGGTTGACACTTGGACTTGATGATGTTGGAGGTCTCTTCTAACCTGAATGATTCTGTGATTCTAAAGGAAGCCCTTTGATATATGTGGGTGCTCACACTGGGATGGTCCAATACAGCTAATGCTGTCACCATTTCTGGTTTGTTAGAGTTGATGCTGTAGTAGAAAAAACAGACTAGTGTTCAGTGAAAGCAGTTAAATGGGATTCATGGAGAAGAAAATGACATTTATGAGGTGTCATATATTGATGTTCATTCTTCTCCAGAAAATGACAATATATTGCAACCAGGTTGTGGCAAGTTTAATTTGTATATATGCTTCTAGCTTCTGTCTCTAGCATTTGAATTATATGGGCGCTACAGTAAATCCACCTTCTTCTAGTATCTAAGAACAGGAAACCTTTGCCTGGAAATGGGTAACAAGCAGCCTTGGCAAAAATGGAATTGTGTTTGACAAGCAGACCCTCTATATTTGCTTACATTAAGAAAGAATTGCACTACCCCTCCATTTATGTCCCTTATATATGTATACAGGCACTGCTCCTGACTTGTTTGACCTTGCTTACTACGTTATCGGTTTCAAGAATATCATTGTCTGGTGCAGTCAGGGCTTTGACATTCCGGCTCCCTTCAAGTCTGCTGTTGAGATCTCATGATTTCTCCTTACCACTGCTATTTTGAATCAAAACATTTCTGAACTATGGTTTATATGACACATCTAAAAAGCATTGCTCTGAAAAATATTGTTATCTTCTAGCAATCGAGTAGTCCAACTGAAATAAAGGAAGCTCAAAGACAGAGCCAAGCCCTATTAAACTCCTTGGATGTTTACTCCAAAGACTTTTTGAACCAGGCTGGTGACATACTTCATCTTCTACACGTTGTCTAAGGCCCGAACAAAGATATTTACAACCAATTACTAACAGCAACGATTGTAGAGGTTACAAATGATCCATAGACTGCAGTGGGACAGTCACTACGATAAGACAATCTTCTCATTGCAGATGCCTAGATAATACTGTTACATTGCTACTGTTAAATTGATCGTGCAAGTGATTTCTCTTAATAATCTAATAAGTGCTTTGGGATCTTTCTGAATAAATGGATTTCTAAAGTACATTCATTCTTCCCATTATTACTTATCTGCTTGAGTATTGTCACCAAGAAATAGGGTTTGTATCTATTTATTTGGTTTGGAAACAATATATAACCTGTTCAGCTATAGATCTCAAGCATGTCGTAGGGAAGAAAGCACTATCTGTCATAATATATTAGCCAAATGTACTTCCACACTTGGATCCAACAGCAGCTTACCACAGACAACAGATTCCTTTCGTCCTTTAAGAATATAGAGATGTATGAGTTTTTTAAAAATTCTCGCTGTTGTCCTGTTTCAAAATGATAGTTCTCCGTCTCATTTGCGCAGTCAATTATTCAGTGTCTTCGTATATTCACCTGTTTGGAAGCTGAATGCGGTTTCACACGTTCCTTCTCTAAAATGAGGCTCATATTAAACACATTTTCCCTAAACTATTCTTATCTCTTATGTGTAGTTAACTGAAAATAGAGCAGCTACTTTGAGCATAATTACTCATAATCTGTTGAACACTGATAGCATCCATCATTCTTCTGTCAGGAGAAAACTTCATTCCTACACTAGAAAGCTTATCAACAAAAAAATCAAGGAAATTTATAATTGATACTAAAAATACAAGCACAACATAACCCCTCAATTATATCTGCGGTGAGTTTTGACTGATATTTAGCTGAATTTCCTAATTTAGGGCAAACAACTCCCATACACTAGAGAAATTAAAATTTAGATCCTGACTTTGCAAATCTAGTTTATAATCGTATTTAAAACACATGAAGCCTCAGAGTTTCAGAGTGGAGAACGGAAGTCTGTCACGATAACTACATGTTCAGTGCATGCTGAAAATCCTGAGATAGCAGAGATTATTTCTCCCTTGTTTTAGAAACAGAAGTAAGAGTGATGCAAATATTGAGTCAATTTTTTCTGCGTGTCTGTGTCTATATCTACAACTACGTAACAGCTTGTATGCATGTTCTAAGGCACGCAGTGGTATGTGTGGGGCTTTTTTGTGGGGATTTATATAGTTCTAGTCACAGAAAAGGCTTCTTCAATGACTAGGACTTGCAAGCACTTCCCCAGTGCAGATAAATACACAGAGAAACTTACAAGTGCAAAGAGCAACATGGAAAGAAGTTCAGTTTAAAAATACTCTGCTCTTTAAGTTTAATCTATTTTCATATCTGTATGTTGCATGAAATATCATACTTCATAAATTGTTAAAAAGTACCCGAATAGTGCACCTGTAGCTAGGTATGGGCACTCCCTGGAACCTGGAAAAACCATTTGGGTTTAGCTTGACTCTGCCTCTTTTTAGTGGTTATTTGCAAGCAGACACACAATGCCTCTTGGCCTGCTTGCCTGACAAGTTGCTGTTCTTAGCAGTTTAACTTGTCCTTCAGCTGAGAACTAGCTCCCCTCCAGTGGATGCAGCATGACTCACAGTTCATGTGGACCCTCCGTGTACTATTCAGTAGATTTTACACAGCTTCACTCACCTTGCTCTGGGTTGCTGGTCTGGAAGGCAGATTCTGCCTGGATAAACACATCGATATGACAGAATCATAGAATTATTTATGTCAGAAAATACCTTCAAGATCACCAAGTCCAACCAGTAACCTAACTCTACCAAGCCAACTAGTAAACCGTGTCCTTAAGCTCCATAACTACATGACTATTAAACATGTCCAGGATGATGACAACTGGGTTAGGAATCAACTGAGCAAACTGGATGTACATAAATCCATGGGTCCTGATGGGATGCACCTGCAAATGCTAATGCAGATGTTGGAAGTCATTTCTAGGCCACTCTCCATTATCTTTATTAACTCATGGAAATCAGGAGAGGTGCCTAGGGACTGGAGGATGGCAAATGTCACTCCAATCTTCAAAAAGGGTAAAAAGGAACTGTAGAACTGTAGAACTGGTCAGCCTCATCTCCATCTCAGGAAAGGTGATGGAAAAATTTATCTTTGACCCTATCTCTAGGCACATCAAGGACAAGAGGGTTATTAGGGACAGTCAGTATGGCTTCACCAAAGGGACATCATGCCTGACCAATACTCCAGATGTGATCTTACCAGGGCAGAGCAGAGGGGGAGAAGAACCTCTCCCCATCTGCTAACCACTGCCTTTCTGATCCACCCCAAGATGCCATTGGCTCTCTTGGCCACAAGGGCACATTGCTGGCTTGTGGTCATCCTGCTGTCCACCAGAACCACCAGGTCCCTTTCTCCTACACTGCTCTCCAACAGGTCAGTCCCCAGCCTATACTGGTATCTGGGGTTAGTCCTGCCCAGATGCAAGAGTCTACTCTTGCCCTTGTTATAGGTCATTACAGTTCTCCCTGCCCAGCTCTCTAGCTTCTCCCGGTCCAGCTGAATGGTAGCACAGTCTGCTGGGTTGTTGGCTACACCTCCCAGCTTTGTGTCATCAGCAAACTTGCTGACAATGCACTCTAATCCTTCATCCAAGTCATTATTGAATAGGTTGAATAGTACTGGTTCCAGTACTGACCCCTGTGGTATCCACTAGACTCTGTCCTATTGACCACTACTCTCTGGCTTCTATCCTGCAGCCAGTTCACGATCCACCTCACTACCCGATCATCTAAACCACTCTGCCTCAGTTTGGGTGTGAAGGTGCTGTAGGAGACTGTGTCAAATACTTAAGTCAGGATAGACCTCATGCACTGCTTTGCCATCATCTATCTACCTGAGTTCAAGAAGGACACGGAGCTGCTGGAGAGAGTCCAGCATAGAGCAACGAGGATGATGAAGGAAGTAGAACACCTCCCTGATGAGGAAAGAGTGAGGGAGCTGGGTCTCTTTAGCTTGGAGAAGACAAGACTGAGGGGTGACCTCATTAATGTTGATAAATATGTGAAGGGTGGGTGTCAGGAGGATGGATCCTGGCTCCTCTCAATGTCATCTACTGATAGGACAAGGGACAATGGGTGTAAGGTAGAACATAGGAGTTTGTTCATAGCCCCATCCAATCTGACCTTGATTATTATCAGGGATGGGGCAACTACCACTCTTTAAGCAACCTGTCCCAGTTGTTCACAACCATCACTCTAAAAAAAATTATTCCTTATATCCATTCTAAATCTATCATCTTTGAGTTTACGAACATTACCCTGTGTTCTGTCACAATAGACCTTGTTAAAAAGATTGACCCCATCTTTCTCTTAAGCTCCCTTTAGGTACTGAAACACCACAATAAGATCTCCCTGGAGCCTTCGTTTCCAGGTGGAACAAAACCATCACTCTCAGCCTCTCCTCACAGCAGAGGTGTTCCAGCCCTCTGATCATTTTTGTGGACCACCTCTGGACCTCTTCCAACAGGTCTATGCTCCTCCAAAGGTGAACATAGTACTCAAAAAAATAGAATAAAAAAGAAAGCTAAGATCTCGTCCTGTCAATCAAGCATCTCATGGAATGAAGCAACAGAAATATAACAGTAGTTGTCTCACTTGCTGGTGAACCTACAAGTCTGTAAGGCACCTAAGTTCTTCTTCAATCTCCATCTTAACAAAATTCTAGTTAGATTCAAAAAGCATCTAGGGATCTTGATAGAATCTTCATTCAGTCTTACACAATTTAAATTCATAGAACAGAATTACAGAATGGTAGAGGTTGGAGGGGACCTAGTCCAACCCCCCTGCAGAGCAGATCACACAGCAACATATTCAGGTAGGTTTTAAATGTCTCCAGTGACAGAGACTCCACAACCTCTCTGGACAGCCTGTGCTCTCTTACCTTCAACCAGTAAAAAGTTTTTCCTTACATTCAGACTGTGTTCTGTTTTACATCCGTTGCCCCTTGTGCTATCGGTGGGGACTACTGAGAAGCACCTGATCCTGTCATCCTGACAATTACCCTTTATATAATTGTAAGCATTTATGAGATCTCCCCTCAGTGTCCTCCTGTCCAGGCTAAAGAGCCCCAGCTCTTTTCAGCTTCAACTAATATGGCAAATGCTCCCTTATCATCTTGATGGTTCTGCGCTGGATGGCCTCTTGTGGCTCCCTGTCCCTCCTGAGTTGGAGACCCCAGACCTGGATGAGGTACTGCAGATGTGGCCAGGGTGGAGTAGAGGGGGAGAAGAACTTCCCTCAACCTACTGACCACACTCTTCTCAATGGACCCCAAGAGACCATTTGCTTTCTTGGTTGCAAGGGTACATTGCTGACTCAGGAGAATTTGAGACAGTTGTTCACACTGACAAACTCTCCTGTGAATAGGCCTTGTGAGGTCTGACACTTGATCAACCAAAAAAGCACAGGGATATTATCTTATGTCATTTGCTCAGTTACATAGGCTAGAAGGAACAGTTTCTTGATGCTGAGAGCTTTTCTGTGTTGCTCTTGAGTATCTACTTCTGGAACTGGACAGGGGTCAGGAACATCAGTGAAATATGAAATAGAGGTTGTTTTTCATCCTCCTTATTCTACACCATCACACCCCAACACATCATTCCATCCAGCCTTTGGTGAAAGGTTGAGTCATGTCCCCTCCATCAACATTTTTGTAGATTTTCTTTCACAGAGTCATGCTCCTGCAAACCGTATCTCTTCCCATCACAGCAGAAATCAATCACAGTGTTGGTAGATTTGAAAATATGCTGCTCCTCAAAAGAAAAAAACCCTCTATCTCTGAAAAGTAATTATACAGAGAAAGCTGTTCCGGGTAGACAAAGCTAACCAGAGCAGTTCAGAATGTGACAAAATACTAAATTGATCTGAGCTGTCTGGAGACAGTTCACAATTTCTTCTTGGGATGTCCTGTTTTAAGATCTTATTACTGTAACTTCTCGGTGACTATATGTCATGATCATGAATTACTCCATTTCAATGTGTATTTATTTTCTGTTAATGTTATAACTTAGGAAATCTGAAAGGCTGGAAAGGGTACTTGATTCTATCCCTAAATGTCAACCATGTAAGTGCTTTGACTTTTATTTTCTATTTGCTTTGGTCAGTGTAAATTTCTACGGGTTTTGCTGGTTGGGGGAAGGGGATTTGGAGATGTGCAGTTCTTGGTTATTAATATTTGACTTTGTTAGTGCTATCTGTTTACCGTATGGCTTCTGGAAAAAGATAGGAAATATTAGCTGGTGAGTCCTTAAAATGCATGACATGTGGGCACGCTCCTTGTGCCTGTGCGTTCGCTGCTTCATTTAGCCGGCAAACTACCATGCATGAGTTTTGATATTGGGTTTGATATTACTTTGCCTTTACTTCATTATTTCACTCTTTTTGCATTTAGTGTATTTGGATGGTCAGGTTTGTTTGAGTGAACTCCACATGCTTTATACAGGCTGCTTTTGTGCTGTATTTCTGGAATAGAAAACATGAAGGCTGGTTTTAGCTTCCATTTTCATTCACAGTCTGGATACCAAACATTAAAGAATTTTTATAGGAAAGCCTGGGATTTTATACAAATCTTGTTCCCCTTTTGCTTAGAACAAGATACGAGAGCGTTCTCTCCTAAAGCAGAAAGGGCTGCTGTTGAAAAAGCAATAATAGGCCAGGCTTAAAAATCCTTCGCAGGTCTCCTTTATTGTGAGACTTCTTTTGACAAATGCTGAGAGAAAATAGCAAACAGCCAGTAATATCAAGGGCCTGGTACTCATACTTGGCAGGGTATGAAATTTGTTTCTATAGGAATCCACCTTATTTTACAGAAAATTTAAGCCGTGTGAAGGCTTTTTTTCCCTTCCTTTTCCCCAAACCATACAGGAGAACTTTTGGAGGTTGAAGGTGACGACATATTGTACTGTGAAAAATTAGTTTATGCTCAAATGCCTTTTGCAGTCACAAAACAATTTCTCATCTCTTCTTACATGAAAAGCCAAGAGTCAGAGGGAGCCTCTCTTCCGTATTTTTTTAGCTGAGAGCACTTATGCTTTCCAAAGCTGGATCTGGGTCCCACGTGATGGTGCAGGACTACTTGGGTGCTGTCCTGCGGCACGTTTTCAAACAAGCCTATTATGTCGTTTAATTTTCTCTCTAAATACTGACTGAAAATAAAGAGAAAGTGGATGCCAGCTAGATTCCCTGAAAGGCTGCTGCGATTTTGCTATTTCACCGCTGCCAAGGGGTTAGACAGCACCCAGAGCGGTGTGCAATTGTGCTGCGAAGCCACTGGGTGTCAGCAGGAATGTAAAAGCAAGGTAGAGACGCTGGTTTTCTCTCTACAAACTACCTCGATTGACGCTACACTTATAGCACGCTGAAAAGCAAGTACTGGGTAGAAGTTTTACACTCTGGAACATGAATGGGCAAGAGGGCCCCTACATAACCAAGCTCGGACTGAAGAATAAAACTATGTTAGTCCTTCCTCTTCATCACGCATTTCCTTTGAAAACATGTTTTCAGTCATATTTTGAAAACAGACTGTGAGCTCAACTTTATGTTTCAGCCATGTAGCAGGATCACACAAATTCAGGGAAGAATCATGATTGAAATGCATGCTAAAGGGATAGCATATTCTCATTCCAGTGAAAAAAGTAGAGTTTGATTATACTTACTGCTAAACTGTACCAAAACTTGGCACAACTTTTGCCAGAGTATTTTAGATGTATTTCAGCAGAACCCACAAATAGTTCTCTGCTCTATGTAAAGTCTGCTCTGGACAACTATCTTCAGTACCAATACATAATAATTCCTTGTTAACTTGGAGCTCCATGTTCCTAATCCTTAAGGACCCATCTTTCTTTAAACCAGCAAAATAATTTCAGTCTGTGTGTCTTTGTAAGCTTTGCCTGTTTGCTGCTATTGGTACAATGGTCTGGCTTGTTGTGGGAGTCTAAAACGACAGGCAACACAGTCCAAATATCAAATTACAAATTAAATTGGCTGTTTCTGAAATATGAGCATTATTAATAAACACATTATTCTGTGTAAGTTGTCTCTAAATCAGTAATGGAAACAGTAGGATGAAGTAAAGAAGCAGCAGCCACTGGCACTTTTGGTACTTCTGGAGAAATATACATATGGACAGTTTTGGATGATACATTTTCCCTTAGAGACTTTTTTCACTAGAGACTCACTACTGCAGCATAACATCTGAGGATCCAAACACTGTAAATTATAAAACTTATTAAACCTTCGCAGTGAATAGAGACAACACTCAGCTTTTTGCACAATTAGGCATTTACCACCATCCATATTTTCTGTGTCTTTATCTGTACATAATACAGGGATGCTGTCACAGTGGACATTGACAGGAACTGATAAGAAAACGTTCTTCTCCTTGAGAAGATTTTAAAATACTGACAACTAGTATTAGCTCATGTCCAATTCTGTGAAATAGTCTGATTTAAATAACTATACTTTTTCATAATGAACAGAAATGCAACTATTTGCTCTCTTTTCCCTCTCCACCCCTTTCATTGCCCTTTTAAGGTGCAGAAGGTCATTTTAATTCTAGTGAGAATTACTTCTCTAAAAACGTTGGTAATTCCAACAAATCATCACACTTTACTGTACAGGCACCCAGTGAGCAACACTATGAAGGTTACAAGAGAGCACAAGCTATAAATCAGTTGTTGTCATTTGCATACAAATTATCAGCCAGAAGCAAATATCTTCTAAAACTCTGAGTTATGTAAAAACATCTTTTTGGACTGAATTTTAATTTTACTTTTATTCACAAGAATTTCTAAAGAAATAACTTTTAAAGTGTGAGATTTGAACTAATGCAAGGTAATTGATTCAAATGACAAATATTTTGAAACTTTTAAGTTCTTTGTAACGTAGTAGCATTTCAGGGCTAGCAATCAGAGACTAGGACCCTATTATGTCAGGTGGTCCACAAACGAAGACAGTCTTTGGGCCAGAATTGCAGAAATGCATTTATGATGAGAAGCCCAGACATATGGAAAGACAGCAGGCGGGGAGTTGAGGAAGAAGTACAAGAAGTTGTTTTTTGCACACCACAGAGTTTATCACTTGTGCTGAAACTGCCAAATTATGAAGTATCACAAGGGAGGTTTTAGAGCTACTGGAGAAGACTAAGGTTTCACTTTGGAGCTTAACAGATACGTATGTAAACCTTCCTCTGTTTCTTTCAGCATGCACATGAGAAACTATGAGCTGAATTACTTCCAACCTCACTTGTGAGTTTCACAGAATCACAGAACATCATGGGATTGGAAAGGACCTCAAAAGATCATCTATTCTCCTGCTACAGCAGCATCACCTAGACCAAATCACCCCTGGGCAGCCCATACCAACACTCTGTCACCTTCCCTGTGAAGACGTTCCTTCTCATGTTTATATGGAACCTCCTATATTCCAGCTTACACCCATTGCTCCTCATCATATCACCAGATGCCACTGAGAAGAGTCTGGCTCCATCCTCGTCACACCCACCCCCCACGTATTTATAAACATTAATAGGTCACCCCTCAGTCTCCTTTTCTCCAAGCTGAAGAGACCCAGCTCTCTCAGCCTTTCCTCATAAGGGAGGTGTTCTACTTCCTTCATTATCCTTGTTGCTCTACACTGGACTCTCTCCAGCAGCTCCACATCCCTCTTGAACTGAGAAGCCCAGAAGTGGACACAATACTCCAGATGTGGTGTTACCAGGGCAGAGTAGAGAGGGAGAAGAACCTCTCCCCATCGGCTAACCATCCCTTTTCTGATCCACCCCAGGATGCTGTGGCCCTCTTGGGCACCAGGAAAACATTGCTGGCTCATGATCATCCTGCTGTCCATCAGGACCACCAGGTCCCTTTCTCCCATACTGCTCTCCAACAGGTCAGTCCCCAGCCTATACTTGTACCTGGGGTTATTCCCACCCAGATGCAAGACACTTGTCTTGTTATAGGTCATTACATTTCTGCATGCCCAGCTCCCCAGCCTATCCAGGTCCTGCTGAATGGCAGCAGAGCCTGCTGGGGTGTCAGCTACACTTCCCAGCTTTGTGTCATCAGCAGACTTGCTGACAGTGCACTCTAATTCCTCATCTAAGTCATTAACAAATAGATTGCCTATTACTGGTCCCAGTACTGACCCTTGGGGTCTCCACTAGATACAGACCTCCAAGTAGACTCTTTCCGATTAACCACTACTGTCTTCCTTCTATCCTGCAGCCAGTTCACGATTCACCTCACTACCCAATCATCTAGACCACACTGCCACAGTCTGGCTGCGATATTGCGGTGGGAGACCATATCAAGTGATTTACTCAAGAAAGACCACATCCACTGCTCTGCCATCATCTAGCCACTTGGTTATGCCCTCATAAAAGGCTATCAGTTTGGTCAAGCATGACTTCCCTTTGGTGAAGCCATGCTGACTGTCCCTAATAACCCTCTTGTCCTTCACTTGTATATTTCTAACAATCAGAAGCAAAAAGTACTAGCAATTGGTGTGAAGCAGCAAGAGTTATAACTTCTCTGCTACTGTATGCCATTTTGAGAGCATCAGTTCTCACAAATGCTCATCTGTGCTCCCTGTGCAATAACTTGAAATGGGACTTCTAAGCCACCTGACACCAATTGTGGTCATGGACACAGAACTCACCATGGATTGCCTACGCTTTTCTTTAGGGGACTAGTAATACCTTGTTTCTCTGTAAAACAGTGGTTCCGACTGAAGCTAGAAACCAAGAGCTCGTGCAGACATGAAGGTCTTCTGGCAGGATGCTGGTTATAAGGTTATATATGGGCTATGCATTTTTCAAGGAAATGACACTTTGTTACTGTTATTTTTTCCCAATAAAATGAGGTTACCAAAACTGTAGCATTATACAAACAGGTTTTAAAATATGTATCAACATTAAGACTGCAATAAATGAAGGTCAGCAACATTTAATGTTGCATTGTCTACTTGTAGTGGTAATTCCAATAAAAATATCAGTGAACTACTCATCTAAGTGCTTTTTAAAAGTTTGCAGCATTCTGACATTGCACATTTCATTTTCTTTGCTCTTGGACTGTAGAAGATTAGGCACACCTGCACTAAAAGATAAAACTTTGCTTGGAGAGATTTTATTGTGGTTCTTTTTTCTGTTTGTTCTTCCTTCCTTCCAGAGTAAAGACTAGGGACAAGATTCTCAGCTGGCATAAACTGGCAGAGATGTCTGGTTCAGGACAAGTGCTGTGCTGATCTACAGATGCCAAAATAAGGCTTAGAAATCTGATAGCTGCTGAAAATCTGTGTCTGTTGGATCTCTTTCAGCAATGTACATACATATGCACACTATTTTATATTCTCATACTTGGTGGCTACCATGTTATGTCACAGACTCACAAGGTTGGAAGGGACCTTGAAAGATCAACTCCCTTATGAAGAAAGGCTGAGGGAGCTGGGTCTCTTTAGCTTGGAAAAAAAGGAGACTAGAGGGGTGACCTCACTTATGTTTATAAATATGGAAAGGGTGAGTGTCACGAGGATGAAGCCAGGGTCTTCTCAGTGTCATCTAATGATAGGACAAGAGGCAATGGGTGTAAACTGGGACACAGAAGGTTCCACATAAATATGAGAAAGAACTTGACCTCTTTATAGGCATCTCATAACTGGCTGATCAAGTGTTCAAACTCAAAGGGTACCACATAGATTTAACTTAATGGAAGACATTGCTTTCTAATTTTGAGTGGGATCTATTTGACCAGTGGTAAATGTATTGGTTGCTGATACCTAGTTCTGATATAGGCACTTAGACTCATTTTATATTCACTAGAGTGATTTTAGGATGCAAGGATCAGAAATGTCTAAAATAAGTCAGATGAATTATGAGCTAAATGTGCCTATTTCTCTTTATCGAGTGAAAGGGCAATGAGGATGGATGGGCGAGGTGTAAAAATTTATGCTGCAGCCATCAAAGTCTAGGTGAGGTGAATTCCACACTTACTGTCTTAAATAAACTCATCAAAATATCATTGAATGAATGTCTTTGACACTGAAGATGAGCAAATGCACAGCTCTGAGTAGCATCCGTATTTGCTCACTTTTCATTTCAAACGGAACACTCCAGTGTACCATCAGCTGAACAGAATAAAAGATTGGTTCTGCACAGGAGTGTATTTTGTGGAAACATTGTAGTATGCTTGAAAAACAGAAATCTTAACAGAAGAAGTGAAAAAAGCCTCCATATATTCAGGTTATCATACTTTAGCCACCATAGGAAATGAAGAGGCCTTTTCTTATGGAAACAAAAAGATCCACTGTCTCCACACAAGGTGGCAACAAGTGGTATGATTGACACCTCCATCAAACAGCCCAGGAGAGAGGTCCTGGGGAGCTAGAAACAGATTCACACTGAAGTACCAAACTGCAAGGCAAAATTATCTCTGGGTGGTACGGACCTCATTCTCTGTCCTGGGCATGTCTACACACATGAAGTGAAAGCTACTATGACATCAGAAAGGCTGCAAACTGCAAGAAAGAACAGAAATTCAGATCTTTTGAGCGAGACACAGCTCTCTAAGGGTATTGTTGGTACACAAACATCAGCATGGGAAAAGCATAGCTACCTATGTGAAAAGGCATGTTATCTGACTCCGAAATGAATTCCTAGCTATGAAGATGTAAAGGGAGAGCGTAGGAGAAGGTTACTGTGTAGTAAAAGACAAACATATCTGATGCATGCAATCAAGCAGAGTCTGTAAATTAATTTTCAGCTCTAAAAACTGACTATCTCCTGGGGAAATTCTATTATCGAAAAACAAGATATATTCCAATTAGGAGAGGGGTCATACAGAGGGCAAGATAGAAAAGAGAAAAGGAAGAAGACAAAAAAAACCCTTTACATATTTGAGTTCTAAAGGTATGACCATCACTAAATGGGACAAAGGGGAAGAGGCTTCTAGGATCCCTAATTTGGAATGACCTTGATTTCTGTCATTTTAAGTTAAAACTTGCATATTTTTAACACAGTGGTGCCTTACAGGATTCTGGCACATTGTGTGTGCTGCTTGCTACCTGCTGTGGATCTGGACCTTGGATCACTGCTCTGTCTCTCAGCATGACATGAAACACTAAGGGGTATATTTTCAAAGCAGTGAGTGAGGATATCGCTGCGTGAGTCCCACTGAAGTCGATGTAAGATATGTAGCTAAAGCCCTGTGGAAAGATTTTAATATTTCCCATATCACTTCTTAGCATTTCCAAAAACATTTTTGGATTGTAACAGCACACTAGAAGTTTCCAGGGACTGTTATTCCACTTAAAGCACTTCACTTTGTCCATTTTGGCCTTCAATAGATTGTTAGAATCAAATATTATTGCCACATGCATTCTGTAGGTTTTGTCAGCTGATGGGCTCATTATGACGTTTGCTAAATGTTGGTGGAGAGGACAGATAGCCACAGGACACTTCACACTTTTGCTTAAAGATAACCATACTAAACTGGACATTTTGGTATGACGTTGCTTGTCTAGCTTGTCTTCTAAGATAGTAGTCTTTTGGATCAAAGAATGCTACTCAAAACTCTGCGCTAACCTGGGTTTTGCTAAACTTCGAGACAGAAAAGTTATTCTTTTTCAACTGGTTCCCCTCACCTCCCACCACCTGATGAGTGAATACTTTCTAGATTTTTAGAGCTGAATGATTTGTACTTTTTTACAATGGAAAGTCAGATGTTCTGAAATATAACAAATTATGCTATTCATAGAAAATTAGCCAACTTAAAATGCAGTCCATGAACTAAAAGAGAAACTGATATCAGCCTTCAGTAAAGGTAAAAATATTGAGCAGGTAAGGGCAAAACAGGAGGCTGAGGGTTTGCACAGGCAGCAAACACAATTGTATATCTCACTGATGCAAAGTTAAGATGTTAGCATGTTCAGAGAGAACTAGAGGATCACTGCATCAAGCTTGGAGAGAGACAGTACATGGAGCGAACACTGATGTAAACTATCATTTTTAAACAGGAACACATAAATTTCCTACCCTTCCCAAATACAGGTAGCATGCTGAGTGATCTGAGCAACAACCTTCTCATATGTTTGAACACAACAATGCCACATGTAGATGGAACCATAAAGTCATTTCTACAAATACTACCCTGTCCATGAGACAGTGGTTAATGGTAAGACCACAGTCAACAGTTCTTCAAAGCAACTAGCTGGTTTAATTCCATGCTTTCACTGGTGCACCTGGCATAAAAAAGGGGAAACTAGAGAAATTTGATGACAGATTTGGCCGGCATGAGCAGTATGGAGAAAGCTTAGAAGCGTATCTAGAAAAAAAGAAAAGGGCGAGCAGTGGAGGTATGAGATTCTTAAAAGACTATTTCAGTGCTCATCTGTACCAAACCTAACAAAGAGAAGGAAGAGTGACTGCGAACCACAAATGCAATGGGAGATATAAACACAGAATGTACAGAAGTTTGAGCTGGAGAAGTGATTCATGATACTGTACAAGTGTACAACACCCTGTGGAATCTGAAATTCTGAATATAATTCAAGTAATTCTTCTGCAAGAAATATGATTGCAAATTGGAGCTGATACAGCAAAGTACTAGTAGGTTGGTCAGGAGAAAAGAAATGCTACTTCATGAAAGAAAATGAAAAATGCTCTAGGAAGATGTATGTCTGCAGTCCAAGCTGCTTTGTAGCCCAACAGTCACAACTTAATACAGTGGTGGAAGCAATCTAAAAGAACCTTTCATGAGGGTGGGTAAATTAGGCTACACCATAGTATTTGGATACTTTTCCATTACCTAGTCACATGAGAGCACAAGTTCCTCAAAATCTTGAACTTGACTTGTCTAACACAATGACAAAGGATTTGAGTATTTGTACTGACATAGTGGAAGTGTAAATACCAAAGAGCTAAACAAGCTAAAGTTCCTAACTTTCAGAGCATTCTGCCAAGAGGGAAAAGATGTCACTAACTGTTCCTGGAAAACCTTCAGCTGAAAATTTACAAGAATCTTTCCAAACACTGATGGGAGTTTCTGAAACAGGTTTCAGTGGAGAACAATTAACTTATGAAGTTTGACAAGTTTAAGAAATGGAGCATCTAATCCCAAAGTACTCTGGGATGTCTCTGAAAAAAGGCACTCTAGATATATATACTTGGTGAACAAGGCATTCATACACTGTTTATGTGAGAAAACAAAAGCTTTTTTTTCCACTTTAAAAATATTTTATGATATATTCCCTTTACCTTTTCTTAAAAATGAACTGAAAAACCAAACAAAACTTATGAAGAGTAAAAAGTTCTTTTTAGTTTTATTTCTTATATTAAAATGTCTAGTGGTAAGTCTGGGTTTGGCAAATCAGCTTTTGAACAATGGAACATATTACACCAGAGAGTGTTCACGAGCTCTAATTTCTTGGCTGTAGCTGCAATGTGATTGTTTATATTTTGAAATAACTATGCTGAAGGGTGTAATGGGAAAAAGCAGCAGTATGCAGCAGATGCTAAGTCTACCCTTGCAGTTGCCGCAGCAAAGAAAAATCTTGTAAGTAGGGTCAATTCTTAGAAGTTGCAATTGCAGAACAACCTCTTGCCCTTTTTCCATGAAGGAAGGAATGATTCCTGATAAAAGCATAGAATAAGGGTCAGATTCAGTAGTGGCTGAAGGCACACACCTACTCACTGTTCTATGTATCTAGCTGGCAGGACCTGTCCCAGTACTCTGAGCGCATCTGCTAGATTGGCTCCATTCTTCTGTTAAATGGGTTCGCTGATTGGAGTATTCATATGGGAAATGTGGGTTCAATTCTTTTCTCCCTCTAAGCATAAACAAACCTGCACCTTCCAGGGGAGAAATGCAACCATTATGCTAACTGGTATCTGGGAATTATGATCTCTCTGTCCTTGTAGAAGCTTTGTATGGAATAATAAACATACATTAGACCATAGAGGAAAACGATGTGTGAGCAAAACTTGGTAGCCAATGGTTAGCAGACTAGCAGAAGTCTATGTGCATCTATGCCTCTGTATAGATTTGTAGATGTACTATGGCAAGCATTTACCAGAGCAATGGGTAGCCCTTGGGTTGCTCTGATGCAACAGCTCCCTTTGCCAGTAGAAAATCATGGTAATCCTTGCTCTTTTCCCCACTGTTATTGTTAGCTGTAGTTCTTATACACAACATGAAGAGTGGGATGGAAGCGAGAGAACCACTCAGAAATGCACTTTTGGCAGGCAGGTTCACAAGTTCAAAAGGTTTTTATGAAGAAGGAACACAAATCCAGATCTTGCACTGGCTAAGTTAAGTCATCTGGGCATTTATCCATGTGATACAATCACAAGGGAAGAAGTGGCTTTTCCTTCAATATGTGTTGTGTGGTGAGGTGGATACTGGTATCAAACTCAGAAAAAGTCAGGGTTGGTCAAGACATGGAAAAGGGCAAGGTTTTTGAGAGACCTGTATCCACATCGGTTTGTACAGGCTAGTTTGAATGATGGAGACCTTTTTGCACATTCTTTTCTGGGCCTGGGTTTCAGGACCCTGTTGTTGTCATCGTAAGCAGCCTATGGTCCATCTGGGATTTTACGTTCTCATGGTTAGCAGGCATTTGGAAACAACTAGCATTGTGATCAGTTGTGAATTTAGCCCTAAATGAAGGCTTCAGCTCTAGTCCTGGCCTTGTACACCCTTTTGAAAGTGTTGCTTTAAGAGCCTGAATAGTCAATCACTAGTTACCAGTTAACTACTGAATTGTGACAAATGGCAAAGCACATGGAAAAATACTCATACAAAGCCAATATATTCATCTCAACAACTACATGTACCTGACAATGAAGTTCAAAACGTATTTATGCTCATATTTGCAGTGCAGAGCAATAATAAATGTTGTGAAGTATTTTCACTTAAAAATCAGCCTCACTATCTTTCTGCTGAGCCGCAGGAATCTTGGTGAGGTTAATGCCAGAGCCCACAATGGGCAGCCCATCCTAGTCCATCCCTGCTGGACCAGGCCCTGCCACTCCCCATGAACCCCCAGCTGCTTCCTCAGTGCCACCACTATCTCCCGTCCTGGACTCGATGATCTTGAATGTCTCTTCCAGCCAAAACTGTACTATGAGTCTATGATCTTTTTTAAGAAGTCAGGAAGTTACAATTACGTGAGACCTTACAAAATATTGTATCCATTATTAAATATTTCTTGAGAAGCTGTGAAGAAACCATTGCTTTTTATGTCAGTTTTGTGGGATCTGTGGATAGGTAAAATGCAAATTACTGAGCTTTTGCTGTATCACTTACTGATTTCAGGCATACAACTCATAGGAGCAGAGGAGACATCTGTATACGTCTGTCCTACTGCATAAACCAAACAGAGATTTCTTGTAGACATCAAACAAAACCCATTTGAAATATATTCCTATGACTGCCAAAGGAGGGTGTGTAACATGTTGCTTGTCAGAGGTAAACAAAATTCAAGAAAACCCTGACAAATGTGCAGAGAAGAAATTTGAAGGTGCACTTTCTCAGTATCAATTTTACTGTTTTGGGAACTTGTTGACAGAAATTTTATAAGCAGCCCATTCGGGGAGACTTGCATCTGACTTGCACTATGACCAACCACTTTATCAAATCAGGACAGATGGCCTGAGATGTGAACTTGTCAACAGAAAGAAAATGCAAGAGGATTGTGCATTTCTGATGTAGCAGAAAGGATATTAGACTCGGGTTGAGTATCTTTTTCTCCTCCAGCTTTTTTTTTTAAGGCATAGCTGTAGGCCATCTCTCTGTGACACATCACCTTCTGGCACAGAGACAATAACATGTAAGGTTTCAAAGAGACATAGTGATTTTTTTTTAAAACCATTCACTGGTTTTAAAGAAGGAGAGAGGGAAAATTCTCAGAATGAAAAGTGGAAAAACAAACAGGAGTTTTTACCAGTGGTGGTGGGAACTTTTTATGCAGGGAAGTAAGAAGCTGGAGGTACCCACAAATCACACCACTTTAAGAAACATGGGGTTTGTCACAGCTGATCAAGCAATTACTCTAACATAGCCTCCAGCTGTGGCCAATACCTGATGGTATCCAGGAGCTGAAAATAACCAACCTACAACACTTTTAATTCAAGTGAGTAGAGGAAAACAACTGAACCTGACTACTACAGCCCAGAGCACGAGGACAGAATTATCTTGTTTGTCTGGGCTTCTAGAGCTGTATCAGCTGAATGTGACGTGGCATTTTTTGCACAATCAAACCTTCCTTCTGAAGTCAGCAGGAATGTTGAGTGCACATGAACTGCAATGATCATAAAATTAGTCAGACTTATTAAAAATCCACTCACAGCATTTAAAACTCCATGACCATCTGCTGAAATACATTCCACAGGCCAAGATGGGAAAATTTAATTTAAAGAAGCAATGACCAAAACCAGATGCCACTACAAGCAAAATTCCAGTTCTTTCTGATTCCAGTTGGACAGATCAAGTCTGTAAACTTCCCACAAGTGCAGGAGATAGGAATAGCAAGCAGCATGAAAGAGCACAGAGCAGGAGACAGAAGAGAATCTGATGGCCTGAGCTGCAATTTGAAGAACATTCTTTTCAGCAACAGGTCAGAATAAATAGCCTCTGAGCCATCCTGCCTTCTACCATTACCCACATGCTGTCTCTCTTAAATGTTCATGGAACTCTTTGGAGTTGTTTGTCAGTTAGTTATAAGGTGATGAGTTCCCTGACCCAGTTCAGAAGTAGCCCCAAAGACACACAGAAGGGAGAGAATGGAGATGGTATTAAATGGCCCAAGAACCTGTGAGGTTATTGTGACTTTTATCTCTGTGAGCAGTTTAAGAATTTAGATCACTGTAGTGCTTTCAAATAGTAAAAATGTAGTAGAGATTATGAAATCCTTTTTGTTGTTTACTAAAGAGCTGTACAGACAAATAGCTGTTACGAATAATTCTTTGATTAATTCTCTGTGGCACATAAAGTTTTTCATAAAATATAGAATAAAAAGAGTTTAACTATGTGGCTGTGAGAGGTTAGCTCTGTGGATGTGTTACCAGTTGTGTTAGCATCTGGGATACTTGTGTTTCCTGAAGAGATTCCTGTGAAACAAATGTACTCATCAACTGAAGGCTACTAAATAAAACGTCACGAGGGATCGCATGCAGCAGCAAGGTGAATTGATTACCTTAGTGCATAAAGATAATTTTTCCCCCCTTATAATCGTCTAAAATCTCTATTAATACAATCTAGAACAATCTCCAGGCAAAGTAAAATATTAAAACACAGTAGATGACATCTGTAAACCAGAAAGGTACAGTCATGACTGCAATATGGATGTTGATCTCGGACAGATAAGATTAGCTCTGAGAAAAACATTTTTCTGCCTAGCTAGAAAGTAGGACCACAAGCTCTCAAATCTTCTTTATATTCCGCTTTGGTGCGTGAGCAACTCTAGGAAGTTATGTTTTGACTGATACCTTTGCTAACTGAATTAAATTTTACTTAGACTACCAAAGCTTTATTGACCAAAACAAGCCTAGGTAAACAGTGCCTATGAAGGAAAGCCCCTAGAACCACAGATCAGCAGTTCAGATGGCCCAGTATGTGCCAATAATCACTTATACATACTGACAATATTGAGTGTAGGAGACATGACTTCATCATCTGTAACGAAAAAGCTGGTCAGAAGTGTTGACAGGCTTGTCACCATCTGTTTTGTTTAATATCTCATTGATTGTATAACATTCTGGATGGTGTGAGAACAGGATCCATGTCCAAGTGGAGTCCAGTGACAAGCAGAGCCCCTCAGGGACCAGTCTTGTTCAACATATTTGTTGGTGACGTGGACAGAGGCATTGAGTGCACCCTCAGCAAGTTTGCTGACGACACCAAGCTGTGTGGTGCAGCAGACACGCTGGAGGGCAGGGATGCCATCCAGAGGGACCTGGACAGGCTGAAAAGGTGGGCACAAGCCAATTTCATGGGGTTCAACAAGACCAAGTGTAAGATCCGGCATCTGGGCGAGGCAATCCTAAGCACAAATACAGGCTGGGCAGTGACTGGCTGAAGAGGAAATGGACTTGGGGGTGCTTGTGGACAAAAAGCTCAGCATGAGCCAACATGCACTTGCAGCCCAGAAGGCAAACTGGAACCTGGGCTGCATCAGGAGAAGTGTGGCCAGCAGGTCAAGGGAGGTGATTATCTCCTTCTACTCTGCTCTGGTGAGACCCCACCTGGAGTACTGCATCCAGTTCTGGAGCCCTTATTACAAGAAAGATGTGGACATGCTGGAGTGTGTCTAGAGGAGGGCCACGAGGGTGATCAGAGGGCTGGAGCACCTCTCGGAGGAGGCTAAACTGAGAGAGTTGGGGCTGTTCAGTCTGGAGAAGAGGAGGCTCCAAGGTGACATTATTGTGGCCTTCCAGTATCTGAGAGAGGCCTACAAAAAGGCTGGGAAGGGACTACTTAGGATGGTGAGTAGCAACAGGCCTAGGGGGAATGGAGCAAAGCTGGAGATGGGTGGATGTAGAGTGGATGTGAGAAGGAAGTTCTTCACCATGAGAGTGGTGAGAGCCTGGAATGGGTTGCCCAGGGAGGCAGTTGAGGCCCGGTCCTTGGAGGTGTTTAAGGCCGGGCTCTGGCCAGCCTGATCTAGGGTGGGGTGTCTCTGCCCATGGCAGGGGGTTGGAACTGGATGATCCTGTGGCCCTTCTAACCCTGATTGATTCTCTGACTTGGTCTGGGTGATCCTGCTGTGGCAGAGGGATTGGACTAGATGATCTTTTGAGGTCCCTTCCAATCCCTAATGATTCTATGACTCTAGGATTCCTTCTCTTCATCAGCTCAATAAACTTCAAACCTCATCACCCATATCACATTACAAGAAGTAATGTCCACTGTGGAAACTGCAGCTCCTTTACATTGTGTTCCCAGACTACTCAGAAGTGAGTCCAAGGGAGGTATCTGTTAGTCAGGTTCTGAGGACACTATTCCTTATGTGCAATATAGCCTAGAGACATGGAAGATGCCTCAGTTAACTTCACTCCCAACAAAATTCTCTCTTTTTTTCAAGAGATTATTTTGTGGAAAATACATAAACATTTACTAGGATGAATTAAGGGTTCCTCAATCTTAAATAGTATAGAATAAAAATTTAAAGATTGTAATTTTGTTAATAAAAAGCAAGCTAAAGAGATATTACTCTTCCTTATACCATAGCTAATTTCATAATGCAATAAGAATCATACCAGTATAAACTAGTGAGAAAACCACACTTCCATGCAAGTAGAATGGTGAGAAACTTATCTGGTTTTTAGAATTATTATTTCTAATTATTTGTACCTTTATGACATTCTTATATATTTATGGAAACTTGCCATACTTGTAGAAATTTTCATGCTAGAAACATAACTGCTATTGCAGTCTATGACTGAAAGAAGTAACTTTCAAAAAGCTAAGCAGCTGTTGTAGTTGGACTTGATGAAAAATCAAAGTTTGAACTGTTCCTGCCAGGAATTGAGAGCTAATGCATGGGTTTGATATACTCTGTGAAGGGGAATACCTCACTAGCAAGAATTAATTGGTACTGCATTCTGAAACAGGAATAAAAATTTTTCATAAGATTCTCATTGCAGTCATTTAAAATATAATTAATTCCACCTTGCCATGAACTCCATTTTCCCAGTTACTTTTTTTCCTGGGGAAAAATGTATTTTCAACTTTGAGCATTATTTTTACTTTGTATCAAAAATACTGGTTTTCTTACCACTCTGGCCTTGCCTGAAATGTTTTCATTATTTCAAAGCAAAGCAAACCAAAAACCTTTTTCAAGAAGTGTTAACAATGAGCCTGTTTTTATTTTCACTGGAGATTTTCCATGAAAAAATAATTTGAACCAATTCTCCTTGTACCTGAAAACCAACAGAAAGATCAGTGTTTAAGTTGCTTCTAGATCCATGCATATTAATACATTCAATTCAAAATTCCTCTGGCTGAAAAAGCTGATAAGAAATAAGTGAGTGAATGTACAAAGTGACGGAAATAGACATTTCATCTGAAGTCCAATTTAAACGTTGTATGGGATTGTTAAATAACAAAACAGAAAGGACTGAGGACTTTTTTTTCAACTGCAGAAGATGAGCTTTGCAGGTTTCCTGGGGTCAAATTAGTTGTTGAGCAAAATGTTCATTATTGAAGTGGGAGAGCAGATTATCACAAGACTGATATTTCTGCAAACGAGGCACCTTGATGTCACCATTGTTATGAAATGTTGTGATGTTATGTAAGTCCTTACTTAGCCCTACAAATTTTCTGTGAAGAGAGTAGTGCAGCCAATGTGATGAAATAACAGAAGAAGAGCTCCACTAATACCACCTGTGATGTAAAATGTGAGAGAACTTCTTAGGGAGAGTCATACAGAGTTTCAGCCCATAAACAGCTGAAAATAAGGTGACAGCTGTGAGGAGAGAAATGGCAAAGTACAAACATTCAAGAATTCTGCCACAGCTGCTATTAACTGTTTTACTCTTGTTGGTTTTTAAAGTGAAAAGGCAAGATGCTCCACAGTTGTTGGAACTTTCTGGAACCCTTAAGAAGATACCTTGGAGCTTTCTTGCAATTACGAACATTTACACAGGGAGTGAGGAGAACTTTTATTAAAATGCACCAGGGATGTAGCCCAGGAACTCCATAAAGAGACAGTAAGCCTACAAAGCAAATTGAAAGAGGCTTTTTATTTTAAGAGGGCTTGACAGATTGCAGTCTGGTGGCTCTACTGTTACTTTCTCAGTGGTAAGCTGGCTTGATCTCATGCACAGCAAAAGACTGGAACAGCACAAAAGCAACACTGAAATACGGCTTAGAGACGATGGAGGTTTATGAGGTTGCTTCACTCTTCCAGAGGGGAAAAAAAAGGAAAAAACTCTGCAGACTTAATTAAACAAAACACAAACTTCTAGTTTACTCTTATATCTGTAGAGATTGCTAGCTAAGACCAGCAGCTTAGACTTTACTCCGTATTAAGCGATATCAAGAGAACGGATTTGATTCCAGACCAGTCTATCTGCAGGAAACTGCTGAAAGCCATGTCATCAGTGGTATATGCCATATAAGTAACCATGAGTTATAAACATCATGGGAAGCAGCATAATGTGGAACAGAAAACCTTTCTCCTGATAGAAGAAAGTTTGCAAAGCAGTAAAGACAGCTTTTGAGTCAGACTACCAAAAGACGAAAAACTTCAGTTATAGACTGGAAGGGATTCACAGAGAGTAACTGAAATTATTATGCCCGGTGCTATGTTAATGGAAACACATATTTTGAAGTGGAATACTTAGTATCAGTTGCATGTATCACTCAAGAAATATATGGTAGTCCCAAGCATGAAAAATTGGAAAAATTACAAGAATACAGTTCTGCCATTAAATTCAATGAGTGTGAACATAACCCCTTTAGGTCTTATAGTCAACCTCCATATTTTAACAGGTATAAGTTCCTGCTATCCTCTAGTTAGAAATAACTCTTTCTCCTGTTTAGGTTTACTATCTGATGGTTATCAGCTTTATATAGATAAAGCCCAATGACTAAGAAGCAGAAGAACTTTACCAGTTCAGTATTTCCTCAGGCCACTAGCAATGACTATTAAAGTTGAAAACAAATAGAAAACAAGAAAAACAAGATCAAGAAACTGATTAAATAGGGCAATATATTTGTGTTTTAGCAGGCTCAGCAACATCCTAGGAATTACTAAGCAGGGAAAAGTGGAGACAGACACAGCCAACTCACGACAAGAGCCACAAATGAGGGAGAGATTTGAAATATCAAACATAAAAGCACGGATAAAGTTTTAAAAGGCCACAAAAAAATCAAGATGCTAAAGTGTTAACAGCATTATTAATAATCCCAAGGTTAAAAATTAATGACTAAGATAATAATCAAAATAAAGTTCCAGGCAATATATAGAAGTTGACTCAAAAGCAACTCTGAAGATATGTGAAGGAACAGTTCTAAGCATTAATCATATTCCTATACAGTATTGATATTGGCCAAACTCTACTTTAATTGGAAGGCCTTTAACTTGCAGCATGTGGCCACTGCCCTATGTATGTGTTTGTCTTTGAAATATATGGCATATACCCACCTGGAGGAAAGTATTCCTTCTGACTGGCATCAAGTAGAACAGGACAGGAAGTATGTCAGGATGAACCAGAAGGTATCCGGCAGACACAGAACAGATTCAGATGGTGCTGCTGCCTATGGATCTCTAAAAAGCTGAAAGAAGGGTTGGTGGGATGAAACATGAATACTCCAAACAAAATATATACTCACCTTCTCAAAAATGGAAATGTGGTTCTAGAGAAGATGTTGATCTTTTGCTTGCATAATATTAAAGGTGATTTTCAGGTTTTTTTAACTGGAATTTTAGACCCAGTTGATTATTCTTTTTCATGTAGTTAAAGCTTTGCTTTGAGTAAAACTTTTGACAGCTATTTAAATAAAAACATTGACAAAAATTGTCATGAGAGATCCCACAAGAATTTTGGAAAAGATGGTAATTTTGTATGGAAATATATTCATTTTTTAAAAAGGTTCAGACTGTTTTGCAATAAGAGCATGCAAATTTTTACAGCTTGTATTTTATTGGAAGAACTTCAGACTGTTGAAAAATTTGGATCTATGCTTCGCTTTTTGAAATTCAAGGCAGCTGTCAGTTTTCACATAGAAAAGCCACCTCCACCTCTTCTACTGAGAATGAAACTAGAGCTGTGTGAAAGAATGAAAAGATGCAAAATGTAGCTAAAAATTCCGATGATATCGGTGACAACTTTGCTTTCACGACCTGAAGAATCAAATTTTTATGATGCTACTGAAGAAAAAAATCAAACCAAAACCAGGTTGGTATGAGGAAAAAAAGAAAAATTAAATTTTGACTCTTCAATATCTGCAATACCTACAAGAAAATGCAAATCAGTGTCACATTGAAATAAAGTATAAAAGTCAAAGTAGTGGAAATACTGTTCTGTACTGGAATACAGTTAGTTGTACAAGAAAGGAGTCGTATCCAAGATGTATTGTTAAACTGGTTACTTGAGGAGATAATTCTCCGTTACTGCACTGATTCTCTAGTTAATCTGTCACGTTGCATAACTACTGTAACACTGTCAAATTAATAATACATATAGATCAAAATAAAATATGACTGCAACGCAATATAAAAATAAGCCCATTTTTATCCTCTATGACTTTATTCATTAGTAATTACTAATGAATTTCTAACAAGTTCACGCAAAGGACAAACTGAAGAACATAGAATAGGGCTCTTGTGACTTCTATTTACTTAGTAATTTACAAAAAGCAGTATTGCAGTTCTCTGTTTCTTAAAAAAAGAATCAATGTCTCCTGGCTTTACCTGTTCAACACGTGGTAGGTATCACAAAGAAAGGACAATACAAGTTACAGATCTCAACTTAGAAGAGAAATACACCTCTTATAGCTATTTTTGCCATCAAGTGCTGATGGAACTTCCAAAGGGCTTTTTCTGATGTTGATTTGCAGAGCAGTGAGGACTTTCCTATGTATATAAAAGACTCCTAGTAATGAAGATAGGTTCTGTGCAGACAGGTTGCCAAAGGGAAAGTAAGAGGGAGAGAAAGGTAAGAGGATCATCTAGTCTAACCATTGACCTAGCACTGGCAAGTCACCACTAAACCATATCCCTCAGTACTACTCCTGTATGTCTTTTAAATACCTCAAGGGATTGTGTATCCACCCGGGCAGCCCAGTCCAATGTCTGATAACCCTTTGTTGAAGAAATTTTTAGTAACATCCAATCTGAAACTCTTCTAGTGGAACTTGAAGAAATTTTCCTCGTCTGCCTGATTGTTGACTGGGTGATAAACTAATCCCCACCTCACTACAACCTCTTTTGGGTAGCTGTAGGCACAGATAAGCTATCACAGTATCACACAGTATCACAGTATTATCAA
>VXBP01001440.1:111524-126971 GCA_013400115.1 Rhinopomastus cyanomelas | reverse complement strand
GAGAATCCTCAAACCTTGGATGTGAAAGACAGAGACTGGGTATTTTGAAAATGCATGCAGCTGCATAGAGGGATGCAGGTGTGGGCGCTGATCAGTCAGGCCATCCCTATGCGTTGAGCTGGAGAAGCCACGCTGAAATGCATGCAGCTGCACCGAGGGATGCAGATGTAGGCGCTAAGAGACTCAGGCCATCCCGAGAGCGTTGAGGATGCATGTCTGCTGCACTGAGGGATGCAGGTGTGGGCGCTGAGAAACTCAGGCCATCCCGGACTGACATGCTTTCCTTCCCAGGTCTCTAAATTAGAAGAAGATCCAAGGCCCAAACTGGAGTGGTTTACCATTCTATTTTCTCAGGTTCTGTGAGGGCATTAATGACACAGTTTGTATGCACCGACTTGCATAACCTTTTCTGTATATAGTGACTGTTAATAAACCTTTCTGGAGTTTCCCTAAGCCATTGATTGTCTGGTAAATTTTATCCGAGATGCCATTGAGACCTCACTGCTTTGCTTTCCTTTCTTTGATATTGAATTGTGGTCCTGAACCCACCACACACTGGAAGAGAAAACACTCTCAGGCATGAATTCAAGCATCAAAAACTCCAGTAGCTGCCATATTAGCCTACTCTCGCTTGCATTTGCATGTAAAAAAACCCACAGCTGAGTGAATAAACTCCTGGCTTGGGATTTAGTACACCAGTGTTCTATGACAATCTGAAAAAGCAAACCCATTTTCACTTCAGAAAAAAAAAAAAACATGTTTAAACAATGTTTTGAATTTTTTTCTGAGGAGAAGAATACTCTTGAATATCTAACTTGGGTCTATTGCTGCTATGACTCCTTATATAAACGGAACTACTCCAATAGGCATGAGTAATAAACCATAAACTGAGCTGGAAGACAAAGTGATTTATTAGATAAGTGCTTGAGATACTAGGGATTAGAGATGCAAGTATATGGTCCGACTTAGGATGCAATTACTGGATACCTTAGCTTTAGTAGCAACAAAACAAAGGTATTTCATATGAGCAGCACAAGGCAGCGAGAGAGGCAAGGAATTGCTTGTTTCCATACCACATGTGACACATCTCATCCAGGCCTCCCCACAGCGGCTCTCACATTGCTCTTCTCTAGCAGACAGAAAGCAGGCCCAGACTAGCTCTCTGGAGACTCTGGCAGTGGCAGAACACCAAACACAAATGAATGTATTTAACAGGGGTAGAGACAAATAAATGTATTTAATGTTGGTCTGGGTCCTTATCTGGATCCCCATGATCCCCACCATGGATCACCATTATTTAGTTGCTCCAGCTTAGACCCCAGCCTTCTCACCTGGGGACCATTAATGTTATGGGTTAGAGACCCCCAACTATATTTTAACCAAGAACTTTTAGCTACAGTGTCAGACACAAAAGGAGCATTAAGCAAACTACTTAGGAATTCCTTTTCAAAGTCTTCAAACACAAACTCTAAGCTTTTCTGCAGAAAACACGTAAATTAAACTCAGGGATTCTGCTCGGCTTTTAAGGTCAAACAAATGTGCAAATTCAACATAGTGAAATAACAACAGAGTTAAATAACAAGAGATGATTAGGACAACCTCTAGGCTGACCGGCAGATTGCAACCAAGTTAAATTGCTCCATTTTGAAGATGAACTTGAAATGTGGAAGGCCCAGGGTCCTCTGCACAGCAAGCATATTTGTTGTTGGGGAAGAAAGTAGAAGTTACAAACAAACAAATATAAACCCGTAGGTTTTGAAACAATTTGCAAGTCCTGCACCTCCCTTTTGCAAAGGTACTTTTCCACTTCAAGTGTTTAGGGCCTGAGGGATATTTTCATGGTTGTGTACTTGTGTGCAAGTGCAGGAAGAAGCTGAACAGGGGCTAAATCCATCTTTACCTGGGCTGTGTGCCTTCTCCTAGCGCTGGGTCAAGTACATCCAGAACAACCCACAGGTGGAAAAAGCATAACTCTTATTTCTATTTCTCTTCACTCAGTTCGTTTTCTGATGAAAGGTCTTGATGCTGCCCGGGCCTCCCTAGCAGAATCACAGAATGGTTTAGGTTGGAAGGGACCTCAGAGATCATCAGTTTGGGTTGATGGTTGGACTTGATGATCTTGGATGTCTCTTTCAATCTTAATGATTCTGTGATTCATGATCTATTTCCAACTCCTTGCCATGGACAGGGATATCTCTCAATAGATCAGGTCTCACAGAGCCCCATCCAGCCTGGTCTTGAAAACCGAGAAGGAACCCAGTGAGCTGGAAGGGACCTCCAAAGGTCATCTAGTCCAACTCTCCTACAACAAACAGAGACATCGCTAACAAGAACAGAATGCCCAGAGCCCCATCCAACCTGCCCTTGAATGGCTCCAGGGATAGAGCTTTTCTGGGCAAACCGTTCCAGTGATCCCCCACTCTCATTGCAAAGCACCTTCTTCTAACATTCCAATCTACATCTACCCTGCCATAGTTTAAAATAGCTTGCCCTCACCCTGTTCCCCACTGAAAGCTTTTGAGAAATGGCAGAAGAGTTACTAGATTGTCTGCTCAGAGTTTTTCTGGGCACAGAAAAATAAAAGAAATAAAATCAGATACCAGCATCACTCATCCCAGTGCACATTGCTGTTAGAGCGCAGGATGTTTTTCTAGGAATAATGTCAACTCCAGCTCTCTCTCCTTCCTGTCTCCCCAGTGCAGGCCAGGGAGCCTGCTGCATGTGAAATTAAAACATCCCACATGGTCTCATGCACTTAAGGTCAATCCTGGCCGGTTTCCTACCTTACTGCAGCCTACTTTTGCCTTCAAAGAGAAAAAAAGTATCAATAAAATAGCTCGATGTTTATCTTGGAGAAACATTCTTCATTATTATTACTATGTAGTATATAATTTAATTTTAGTCAAGCATTGATTGACAGATAAACAGAGTGTAACTGCATATGCTCTTAAATTCTGTGAATATACACTACAGAACTTACTGTTCTAACAAAGACTTCCTTCCTGATGTTTTTGCTGCTATCAGAAGACTCCAGCGAATCACACTAGCAACTCAGGACCACGGCCTTCCTTCAGAAAACATTCAAATATGAATCACAGAACCATAGAATGATTAAGGTTGGAAGAGATCTCCAAGATCATCTAGTCAAACTGTCAACTCAATCCCACCCTGCCCACTAAATGAGGTTTTCTACATAGTTTTTTGAAAACTTCCAGGGACAGTGACTCCACCATCTCCCTGGACAGTTCCAATATCTGAGCATTCCGTCAGTGAAGAAATTTTTCCTGATGTCCAATCTAAATATCCTCTGGCACACCTTGAAGCCATTTCCTCTCATTTTATTGCTAGTGACTTGGGAGAAAAGACCTCTCTACAACCTCCCTTCAGATCACTGTGAAGAGCAATGAGGCCTTCCCTCAGCCTCCTCTTCTCCAGTTTGTGTGAACTCGCACAGATTCAAATTCCTTGACAGGAAAACCAAACTCCTTCACTCGCTTTCCAACAGAGAGGTAGCACAGGATACAATTAACCCAGAATCAGGTCTTTGGTAAGTGTGAGCACTATAGGGTCAAGAAAAAGTCTAAGAATTTAGGTCAAAGAGAAAGAAATACACCTAAGAGAACAACAAATTCTGGCAACCTAAAATTTTGAGCCTTCACAAGTCAGAGCTTACAACTGGACTACTATGTTTAAAAAATGAAACAGACCAACCCCCTCATACTTTCTGTTTCTTCACTAAACTCTGGCAATGAGATCCTCCTCTGTTTTCTTTCTTGCTTATAACTTACAATCTAATAACAAAAAAAAACCACTACACACCAAAACCAAACTAAAAAGGCATCAGCTAATATGAAAAAACAGTGAGTAACTGGTCCCAGTTCTTTCTCCAGGACACTCAAAGGGGTATGGATACCCACCACAACTCTCCAGCATCTTCCCCCTACTTATTGCCTCCCTACGCCTAAGCCAATTCATATCTCTGCTGGTCTGGTTGCCTGGTATTTGCCTTTTCCAGTTGTACTACTAAACTTACACACTGATGCAATGAGAGCAGAATCCAAGGTCACAGAACATTAGGGATTGGAAGACACCTCAAGAGATCTTCTAGTCCAATCCCCCCACCACAGCAGGATCACCTAGACCAAGTCACACAGAAACATATCCAGGCAGGTTTTAAACGTCTCCAGAGAAGGAGACTCCACAACCTCCCTGGGCAGCCCCTTCCAGTGCTCTTTCACCCTCACTGGGAAGAAGTTCCCTCCGATATTTATATGGAACCTTGTCTGTTCCAGCTGACACCCATTGCCCCTTGTCCTACCATTAGATGACAATGAACAGGCCTGGCTCCATAATCCTGACACCAACCCTGTAGAGGAGTAGAGTGAAGGGGAAGAGAGTAGAGTAGAAGGGGAGGAGAACCTCCCTCCATCTACTAACCACCCCCCTTCTGATCCAACCCAGGATGACATTAGCCTTCTTGGCCACAAGGTCCCATTGCTAGGACATAAAACCTAGCTAATACATGTCTTGGCATACAAAGTATAGACTTCAGCAGTTTATTTTATAAAAGAATTTCTTTTACCCAGGTTTAGCTTTGAATTTCGCAGTAAATCAGCAGACAGTTCATATTTTCTCCAAGTGCCTGTTGCCACACGTTACCTCATGTTGCCCCCCTGTGCAGGAAAATACCAAAAGGACTCCACACAAATCAATATGATTTTCAAGTAGAAGCTGTTTTATTGCCAAACCCCAAGAAATATATACTCTCCTGCTTAACATTGACTGGTTCGTTTAAACACCGAAACAACCCGTGCCGCAATCCCATTGACCATCACAGCTGTCCATGCAGCATCCACGGCAACGTTATTGCTATCTCCCGTTTCTTCTGCCAGTGGATAGCCCCAGACAAAGGCTGCGACCCGCACTCATCGCCACACTTAAGCCAACCATCAACACCAATTCACATGTCAAAATGCTCCAACTGTCCCTGCACTCACAACAATGATTCCACAGAACCCAGTGTCTCCAACACCCCTGGGCAGCCCCTTCCAGGACTCTGTCACCCTCACTGGGAAGAATTTGCTTCTCATATTCACGCAGAACCTTGTATGTTCCAGCTTACAGCCATCGCCCTTTGTCCTACCATTAGATAGGTTCTTCTGAGCCTGGTTCCATCCTCCTGACATCCACTCTTCACATATTTATAAATGTTAATGAGGTTGTCCAAGCTAAAGAGACCCTCAGCCTTTCCTCATCAGAGAGATGTTCCACTCCCCTCATCAACTTTGTGGCTCTGCGCTGGACTATCTCCAGCACTTCTGTGTCATTCTTAAACTGAGGGGCCCAGAACTGGACACAATACTCCAGATGTAGTCTCATCAGACCAGAATAGAGGGGGAGGAGAACCTCTCTCCTTCTAATAACCAACCCCCTTCTGATCTACCCCAGGATGCCATTTGTCTTCTTATCCACAAAGGCTCACTGCTGGCTCATGGCCATCCTGCTGGCCACAAGGACCCCCAGGGCCTTTTCCCCTACACTGTTCTCCAACAGGTCAGTCCCCAGTCTATACTGGTAGCTGGGATAGCTCTTGCCCAGATGCAAGACTCTGCACTTGCCCTTGTTATACTTCATTCAACTTCTCTCTGCCCAGCTCTCCAGCTTGTCCAGGTCTTGCTGAATGGCAGCACAGTCTGCAGGGGTGTCGGCCACTCCTTCCAGTGTTGTGCCATCAGCAAACTTGCTGACAGTGCACCCAAATACCTCATCTAAGTCATTAATGACTAGGCTGAATAGGACTGGTCTCAGTACTGACCCTTGGGCGATTCCACTAGATACAGGCCTCCAACTAGACTCTGTCCCACTGACCACTACTCTCTGGCTTCTATCCTGCAGCTGGTTCACGATCCACCTCACTACCCAATTATCTAGACCACACTGCCTCAACGTGGCTGTGAGGATGCTGTGGGAGACCATGTCAAATGCTTTACTCAAGTCAAGTTAGACCACATCCACTGCTTTGCCATTATCTATCCACCTGGTTCTGTTCTTCACAGACTGCATGACAATACCTAATGCCATGTTTGGCTTCTTGACAGTCACGATGCCACAACGTTGTCTGCAGAAAACCGTCAGGTTTCGTTTGTTGGTGTCCTGGTTTTAGAGTCAATGGCAGAACCCTCACACAGAATGTTCTTTTTAATAGGAGAATAGGAGATTAGACAATTGGAATAAAATGCTATAACTTTAATGGGGGAAAGCAAGAAGGATAATGAGAGAAAAGAGGGTACAAGAGGAGGAAGAACTAATGTACAAAGAAACAACACAACCAAGCTCAGTCGGAATTCTTGCCAGGCCAGCATAGAAGAGCCAGAGGAGGCTAGGGGGGAAGCTGGTGCAGCAGGTGTGAAGGGGTATGGCCCCATAGCAACTGGGGCCAGTGGGAAGTTGCAGTCCCAGAGCAGAGTTCAGAGGAAAACCAAAGCTAACACAGTGTCAAGGCATCCTGGCAGCCGAGGCTGTGAGAGTGAAACGCAGAACTGAAAAGGAAACACTCAGATCACATCAGAATGGCATCTGGGTGTCCTGTTTCTCTGCCTCACCATTTCTTCCCAGAACCCACTTCATGTTCCCAGCATCTGTGGTCCCTTAAAATCTTCCACCCAGCAATATCTCCACTTGCCCACCGGCCCTGCTGCAAAACCACACCAGGTGGAAACAAAACGGGGTAATGTCAGGGAAATACACTGAAATATCAAAATAGTGTCAACTATTTTGGTTGTTGGAGGCTTTTTTGGTGGCAAAGTTAGCGGAGATTTCAGCTTTGTATGACAGAGTTAGAGTTGTTCCCTGCTCTCCAGGACTTGGCAAAAAGGCATCTAAACACTTCATCAGTCACTGTCTCCACCTTTATAGTATCACAGTATCACAGTATCATCAAGGTTGGAAGAGACCTCATAGATCATCAAGTCCAACCTGTCACCCAGAGCTCAAGGCTAGACCATGGCACCAAGTGCCACGTCCAATCCCGCCTTGAACAGCTCCAGAGTTGGCGACTCCACCACCTCCCTGGGCAGGCCATTCCAGTGGCCAATGACTCTCTCGGTGAAGAACTTTCTCCTCACCTCAAGCCTAAATTTCCCCTGGCGCAGCTTGAGGCTGTGTCCTCTTGTTCTGGTGCTGGCTGCCTGAGAGAAGAGAGCAACCTCCTCCTGGCCACAACCACCCCGCAGGTAGTTGTAGACAGCAATAGACTCCCCTGAGCCTCCTCTTCTCAAGGCTAAGCAATCCCAGCTCCCTCAGCCTCTCCTCATAGGGCTTGTGCTCAAGGCCCCTCACCAGCCTCGTTGCCCTTCTCTGGACACGCTCAAGCACCTCAATGTCCTTCCTAAACTGAGGGGCCCAGAACTGGACACAGTACTCAAGGTGCGGCCTAACCAGTGCCGAGTACAGGGGCAGAATGACCTCCCTGCTCCTGCTGGCCACACCATTCCTGATGCAGGCCAGGATGCCATTGGCCCTCTTGGCCACCTGGGCACACTGCTGGCTCATGTTCAGGCGGGTATCAATCAGCACCCCCAGATCCCTCTCTGTTTGGCTGCTCTCCAGCCACTCCAACCCCAGCCTGTAGCTCTGCATGGGATTGCCGTGGCCAAAGTGCAGCACCCAACACTTGGACTTATTGAACGCCATCCCGTTGGACTCTGCCCATCTGTCCAGGCGGTCAAGGTCCCGCTGCAGAGCCCTTCTGCCCTCCAACTCAGACACATCTGCCCCCAGCTTTGTATCATCTGCAAACTTGCTGATGACTGATTCCCACCTATTCATTTCAGACAGATAATTCTGTGTTAGCAGAAATGTTGTCATTTGACTATTCACTGCTTTCCCAGATCAGAACATCCTGAAAGACACCACCAGTAGCTGCCTTCAGTGTGAAGTATAACCACTCACTCTTATTTTTAGTTCATTCTTTTAATCGCCAGTAAGTCCGTGCAAAGACATAAGAATTCTCATTGAAGAAATTTGTTAACAGCATTTTGAAGAGCCAGGTATGTTGTATTAGTTAGCGTTTTCACTGATGACTTCAAAGAACTTTCTAATAGACTGGTGAGGCATTGCTTCCCTTTATAAAATGTAAATAAAATTCTTAATCTCTTCCTTATTTTATCATAGGTTTCCATTTACCTGCTAATCTACTCCTTACTAGAATTTCTGCCAAAATACCTCCTTCTGCTTCAAGGACTTTTTAAATAATTGAAGTAATATGTGCCAAATATCATTCCTCTCCAGTTAGCAACTCAGCAATGTCTTAATTGCGTTATTTTAAAGCCTTGAGTGAATCTCATATGATCACAACGTTCATTATTTCTCCTACTAATGCTTCTAATGTCTTTTATTGAAGCTGTTGTTCACCAGTAAGGCAAATTCAGAGCTAAGGATACAAATGCCAGACCAAAAACATAACAACTGCATAATGCCAGTTCAAATGCATTCAGAGAATTTTGTCTGGTTTGTTTTTCCTCTGGAACTCTCTGTCGTATGACATTCCATTTACTTTTAACACCCTGCATAAAACAGTCAGAAAAGTCTGAGTTCCAAATGCTTACTAAATCAAGGGAAAGGCATTCTCCTCCCCACATTTGAACCAGATGAAACTGTTATGTACGGACAGATCATCTGCCAGTATGCATTGATGATGACGGAACATCTATTTGAGACTTCATTTGGAGATTAATTTCCTTACAAAAGATTGCATAAAAAAGCTCTAAGTTCCACTTAACATGGGTTCTAAAGGGAGCATTCATGAAAGAATGCTCAGGAGGAGCCCCTGGAATCTGCCACTATAGAATGTTGAAGGATCTCTGTATGCTAGCTCTTGTTTATCCTCCTTTAGCCACGTGCTAATGGTCACAGTTGGATCCAGACACTAAGCTAGACAGACTTAATTAGATCTACTACCACCATCCCCATGTGGTTGTTCAGAACTCAAAGGACCACACTAAGAAGCATTTTCAGTGGCTTGCTCTGTACTTTTGCTGTCAGAATTTAAGAGCCAAATAAACATGAACTCACTGTTTCTGTGATCCAGTTTTTGTGACCCAGATGGATGGGTAGAACTTAATACTGGTAAAGTGGTTGTCTTCGCTGTGTTGTTCAAGGATGAACCTGTAGACCACAAAGTTGCCTCCTTCTTAGTGGCAAACAGCTGTGTGGTGTCTTCAGAGCCCTCTGCCAAAGCCGCATCATATGTAGGATGAGGACTGAGCATGGTGGCTTGAGTTGCAAGAGCAAAACCTTTTTCCTGGAAAGTATCTCCAAACATATTTGTGTTATTGTTCTTTTGTTCAGCTTGGGATAAAGGTGTGGTGGTCCAGGAAGAGGGCTGTGTGCTGGGATCCACCATGGGATCAGTTTCAGAACTGTTTTCAATCATGTTTAGCAAAAGAACATCAGATGTTTTAACATCATTGTTAACTGTGAGGACCTCACTACCATTTGAATAAAAACATGGTTTTTGTAGTACTCCTGTAAGAAAAGAGAATAAAAATAAAAGCAGCAAAATTAGCATAATTTGGAAGGACAAGTGTTATCAATACGTTCTGCAAGGTTAGACACTGGAATGGGCAGCCCAGGGCAGTGGTGGATTCCCTGGAGGTGTTGAAGGACAGACTGGCTGTGGCCCTTAGTGCCCTGGTCTGGCAAATATGGTGATATTAGGTCATGGGCTGGGCTAGGTAAGCTCAGAGGTCTTTTTCAGCCTCAATCATTCTGGGATTCTGTTAATAATAAGTATAATGGCACATATTTTAAAAATAATATTTGTTTCAGAACTAAGATTAAAGAGGATTGAAGTTAAGAATTTCATGTAACAACAAAGCAAAAGCAGCACATCACAGCAAAAGCTACTGTAGGATAAATAGAGAAACAGATAAATCCTCCATGAAATAAGAATACTTTCACCTTACTTGTTTTTGCAAACGGAACTTTTACATGTCTGTAACAATAGTGTAAGTTTGGGAATCACCAACACACACTCACTCTATTGTATGTCATCAAGACTGTCCATTCAATTTATTTCCTCTTTTTAAATTCCATCATCTCTTGTCTTTATAGTACCCCCATCTTCAGAAATCTAATTCTCAAGTTTTAAGAGAAACAGTACCTTCTTAACACATTTTTATATTCTCTGACTTCTAAAAGTGAAAGAGAGATTAATTTTTTTCCTCTATCTAGAAGCTACACTAGTCCTTTTACATTCTTCTCTGATACTTATTTTAAATATATAGTTGTATCCAACCTTTCAGTCACTTGCTGCATTTATTTTTAATTCATTTTTTATATCGTAAAAAACACAGCTTCTGCTTAGTTGTACTTGTTGAACAGTTACCATGAATCACAGTTCACAAACTAAAACAGCTGCATAACACTAAGGACATGCATCCCAAAAACTTTGGGGTATCCAAACTAAATACTAAGAAAAAATATTTTTAATCTGCGACTCTTACTGAGCTGTTTATTTAATCCAACTAATAAAGAAGTCATCTCAAACAAAAAAACTCTCTGTAAGAGAAACTACTAACTGAAAAATTCTAACCAAATAGATTAGACTCTATTAACAGATAGTTATAGAGATCCACATTTAACAGAGTCACAGAATCACAGAACATTAGGGATTGGAAGGGACCTCAAAAGATCATCTAGTCCAATACCCCTGCAACAGCAGGATCACCTAGACCAAGTCACACAGGAACATATCCAGGCAGGTTTTAAATGTCTCCAGAGAAAGAGACTCCACAACCTCCCTGGGCAGCCCCTTCCAGTGCTCTTTCACCCTCACTGGGAAGAAGTTCCCTCTGATATTTATATGGAACCTCGTCTGTTCCAGCTGACACCCATTGCCCCTTGTCCTACCATTAGATGACAATGAACAGGCCAGGCTCCATAATCCTGGCACCAACCCTGTAGAGGCCCCAGAGAAGGAGACTCCACAACACCCCTGGGCAGCCCATTCCGACGCTATGTCACCCTCACTGGAAAGAAGTTCCTTCTCATATTGGTGTGGAACCTTGTATGTTCCAGCTTACAACCATTGCCCTTTGTCCTATCATTAGAAGACACTGAGAAGAGTCTGGGTCCATCCTTCTGACACCCACTCTTCACCTATTTAGAAACATTAATGAGGTCACCCCTCAGTCTCCTTTTGTCCAAGCTGAAGCGACCCAGCTCCCTCAGCCTTTCCTCATCAGAGATGTTCCATTCCCCCGTGGATCTTTGTGGCTCTGCACTGGACTCTCTCCAGCACTTCTGTGTCATTCTTGAACTGAGGGGCCCAGAACTGGACACAATACTCCAGATGTGGTCTCACCAGGCCAGAATACAGGGGGAGAAGAACCTCTCTCCATCTACTAACCACTCTGCTTCTGATCTACCCCAGGATACCATTTGCCTTCTTGACCATAAGGGCACATTGCTGGATCATGGTCATCCTGCTATCCACCAGGACCCCCAGGGCCCTTTCTCCTATATTGTTCTCCAACAGGTCAGTCCCCAGTCTATATCAGTACCTGGCGTTGCTCTTGCCCAAATGCAAGACTCTGCACTTACCCTTGTTACAGTTCATTCAAATTCTCCCTGCCCATCTCTCTAGCCTGTCCAGGTCTCACTGAATGGCAGCACAGCTTGCTGGGTTGTCAGTCACTCCTCCCAGCTTTGTGTCATCAGCAAACTTGCTGACTGTGCACCCAAATACCTTATCCAAGTCATTAATGAATAGATTGAATAGGACTGGTCCCAGTACCAAGCCTTGGGCAACTCCACTAGACACAGGCCTCCATGTGTCTAAAAGCATCCTCTGTATCAGAATATCTGATATTTTTGGTAAATAGCAAAAGCAATTTTTGCCATGAGCTAGTCAGCTAAGTGGTTGGTATTTAGAATAAACACATTTAGCTAGACTTGAGTACACACAATAAAAAAGAATCCCTCAAAATATAAGATCTCCCAACTGTTCTTAATATCCCGGCAAAACTTGGTCACTTCAATAGCTTTTCTGCTTGCCTTGCTCCATCAATACTTAAGCAGTCCTTTTGTGTTGTTTCAAGACAATAAAGTGAAAACAAGTAGTGAAGAATATTTGTCTTTTCAAAGATGGGACACAAATGTAACAGCCTTTCATCAGCCAAAATCCAAAGAAAAAGCCTGCAACGTGCCTTTTTTCAGCTGGGCTCCATGTGAAAACAAGGCATTCTGCTGATGATTTCAGCTCCTTTTCTTGCCTCTCACCTGTGCTGCCACTGACAGGTCCTTAAGCCAAAAGGATGGTTACACTTGCATCATGTTGGCAAGAATTCACCTCCTGTTGTTCTCTAAAAACCCTTTGAACGCAAAGCAAATCACATCAGTTTCTATTTCCACTCTAATGTGTACAGTTTAGTTTCCTCATCTTTCACATTGATTTCGTCCTTCATTAGCCACTTGGTAAAGACAAACAACCCCTAACATCCTATGATCCTATGATTTCTGAGTCCACACGATATCCACCGCCATGTCTCCTGAATTTCATTTTCAGTTTTGCACCTAGCATGATGACTGGTCACAATGTTGCCCTGGGGGACAGGGTTTACTGGTGATGATAGGGCTAGGAAGAATGAATGTGCTCTGATTTTACAAACAGGGAACAGCTTAGTTTGGTAAAATCTAAAGAAGTGGACTGATCCTGCATAGAAATGATGCTCACCCGTATGCAGTTTCACATGGATGCTTTGATTCCAAATAAAACTTTTAATCTCTATGAGTGAGGATCAGAGACCTCTGTGAGGATGATGAAGGGACTGGAACACCTTCCTTATGAGGAAAGATTAAGAGACCTTGTGCTGTTTAGTCTGGAGAGAAGACTGAGAAGGGATGTTACTAATGTCTATAAAAACATGAGGGCCAAACGTCAAGAAGGCAGCAACAACCGCTTTTCACTAGTGCCCTGGGACAGGACAAGGAGCAATGGGTTCCAGCTCAAGCACAGGATGTTCCAACTCCACCATGAAGAACTTCTCTACTGTGAGGGTTAGACACCCTATAGAGGCTGTGGAGCCTCCTTCTCTGGAGATTTTCCAACCCTGGCTGGATGTACTTCTGAGTGATCTGCTCTAATTTTGGTCCTGCTTTGGATGTCCCTTCCAACTCCTAATATGATTCTATGATTCAGAAGCCTACTTTGCTTCAAATTTCAAACCTCAGTAGTCTTTTTTCTGTAGTTTTTGAAAAGTTTATATGAGGGGGATTTTCTTACTTTGGAAGCGCAGAATTTTCTTTCCATATCTAGGGAATTTCTGAGGGATTTTTTTTTCACATTCTCTCTCATCCTCCCTAGGCTCATCTCTGGAAAAAGTCAGTATCAAAGAGCTAGGAATAATGATTTAAAGTAAAAACTGTTCATTACTTATATATCACTCAGCGCAAGACCATGCAATACATTACAAGACTGGCAAACTCTTGAGAGAGCTTGAAAAGAATCTCATGGTTTAATTCAGTGGAACAGTAAATACTGATAAGAACAATATTGAAGTTACCTATTTCATTCTGCCCTCTCTCCACGCAGATTTATGTCACTCTTTTTCTGGAACTCCAATTAATAACTATGCCTAACAGTACCCATCAGCTCATTTCACAGAATCACGGAACATTAGGGATTGAAAGGGACTTGGATCATACTGAAGGGCTGAGGGGAAACACTGGCTACTTTCATATTAATAGCTGTTGTTACCTAAAAATTCCCAGTTCCATCATAACACTGTAGTATAATTTTTAAAAAGATCTTATCTGATATTTCTTCTCTCCTGTCTCTTGAGCACAACATGTCATGTAACCAACATTTTTATTTCTAAAGCTTTTCTTAATCTAAGAAATGAAATGTAACACACACAGTGGTTCCCCCTGCACTGGGCAGGCCTCTCTTTGAGTACTGGGGGCAGTTCTGGACCCCTCATTTCACGAAAGAGTTTGAGGCACTGGAGCAGGTCCAGAGAAGCAACAAGGTTGGGGAAGGGACTGGAGGGACAGTCTAATGAGGACAGGCTAAAGGAGCTGGAAGTGTTTAGCCTGGAGGAGACTCAGAGGGAACTTTCTCCCTCTCTCCAACTTCCTGGAGGGAGACTGTAGTCAGGTGGGGGTTGGGCTTTTCTCCCAGGCACCCAGTACCAGAACAAGAGGTCAGAGCCTGAAGCTGCCAGGGGAGGGTTAGGTTGGCTGTTAGGAAGCCCTTCCTCACAGAAAGGGTGATCGGACCCTGGAATGGACTGCCAGGGTAGTGGTGGAGTCCCCATCCCTGGAGGTGTTTCAAGCCAAAGTGGCCATCACCCTTATTACCTTGGTCTGGTCACTGTGATGATGTTAGGTGTGGGCTGAGCTAGATAAGCTCAGAGGGCTTTTTCAGCACCAATCATTCTGGGATTCTGTGTAAAAGGCAACAAGCACCAAGGTGCTGGCCAGTGGCACACAGTAGTAGGTCACAAAAGGCAGCTACAGTTGCTGCTGCAAGCACTGTGCAGGTCTGTCAGCACTTGGTTTTGTATGTTGGATGTTAGGAAGCCTTTCCTCATGGAAAAGGTGATCTGTGTAGACTGGCCTGCCAGACTTCCATTATTATTATTATTATTATTATTATGTGGATCACAAGAACAATTCCTTACTGACTTTAGAGATGCCTCAAAGCAGACACTCTGACCTGGAGCTGTAGTCATAGAATCATAGAATCATCACGGCTGGAAAGGACCTCCAGGGTCATCAAGTCCAGCCCTTTCTTCTAGTGCCTAACCGCTAGACCATATCCCTAAGTGCCGCATCCACTCCTTCCTTAAACACTTCCAGGGATGGTGACATCACCACCTCCCAGGGCAATCCATTCCAGCACCTAACCACCCTCTCAGTAAAAATTTCTTTCTAACATCCAGTCTAAATCTTCCCTGATGCAACTTGAAGCCATTTCCCCTCATCCTATCATCACCAATTGGAGAGAAGAGACCAACACCAGCCTTGCTACAACCTCCCTTAAGGTAGTTGTAGAGGGCAATAAAGTCCCCTCTCAGTCTTCTCTTCTCCAGAGTAAACAACCCCAGCTCCCTCAGCCTCTCCTCATAGGGCATGTCCTCCAGCCCCTTCACCAACTTGGTTGCCATTCTTTGAACTCGTTCCAGCACCTCAATATCCTTCCTGTACTGTGGTGACCAAAACTGGACACAGTACTCGAGGTGCGGTCTTACAAGTGCCGGGTACAGGGGCACAATCACCTTCCTGCTCCTACTGGTCACACTGTTTCTGATACAGGCCAGGATGCCATTGGCCTTCTTGGCCACCTGGGCACACTCTGGCTCATGTTCAGCCGGCTATCAATCAACACCCCCAGGTCCTTCTCCACCAGGCAGCTCTCCAGCCACTCTTCGCCAAGCCTGTAGC
>VXBP01001440.1:53009-102456 GCA_013400115.1 Rhinopomastus cyanomelas | reverse complement strand
TCAAAGCCCCTTGCTGCAATCTTCACCAGGAGTGTATCATGGGAGACTGTGTTGGATGCTTTCCTGAAATCCAGGTACACCACATCCACAGCCTTCCTCTCATCGACCAGTCAAGTCACTTGATCATAAAAGGAGATCAGGTTGGTCAAGCAAGACCTACCCCTCCTAAATCCATGTTGACTGGGCTTAATCTTTGGCCGTCACGCAGATGTTGCATGATAGCACTCAGCACTATCTGTTCCATGAGTTTGCCCGGAACAGAGGTGAGGCTAGCAGGACTGTAGTTTCCTGGATCATCCTTCCAATCTTTCTTGTGTATGGGGGTCACATTTGCCAACTTCCAATCATCCGGGACCTCCCCTGTGATCCACGACTTCTGGTAAATTATGCAGAGTGGTTTAGCAAGCCAGCTCTCTCATCACTCTGGGGTGAATTCCATCCAGTCCCATGGACCTATGGGGATCCAAATGGATCAGCAGGTCTCTAACTAGTATCTCTTGAATAACAGGGGAACTACACTGCATCCTGTCCCTGTCGGCCAGTTTAGATAACCAGTCATACTGAAGACAGCAGCACCCAGGCTGTTTCACGGACTGGTGAATTCTTCAATTCTTCAGCATAGCTTCTCCAGCTCAATGCTCTCGGGATGGCCTGAGTCCTCAGCACCTGAACTGCATCCCTCGGTGCAGGAGACATGCTTTCAAAGAACCAAGACTCTGTCTTTCATGCCCAAGGTTTAAGGATTCCTGAGTCTCTGCTTTCTTCAGCTAAGCCCGAGGGAATTCTCCCCAATACTTGAGCATCCCCATGTTTCCTCAGCAGCAGAAATTACAGTCTCTCTTCCTGCTGATCAGTGCTCTCTAAAATGGTGACAAGCGGCCACATGGCCCCAGACATGTGCGGGACCAAAGATGGAAACTGAAAGCATTGGCCATGCCAGCAGGGCCCCCCCCCCCACACACACACACACTCTGCATGTGGCTGAAAGGATTCCACTGACCTCTCCTCGCTCTACCCATGTCTCAGCTCCAGGGGGAAAAAGAGAAATCCCCTCAGCTCACTGCAACCTGCTGAACAGCTGCTCTGTGGTGGGGGGAAGGGGGTGGTAGATCTGCACTAAAGTCTTGCTTCTCTGGTCCACGCGGAGCTGCCGCTGCCATGCCAGGATTACCCCTGCTGCGTCAGGCCACAGAAGGCCTGTATTTCCCCCCCAACCACCAGCCTGGAAGAGGGGTGCGGGAGGGAATGGAGCCCAGATGCTCCATGCTGGGGTAGACATAGCCCAGTCCAAAGAATAGGGCTCTGGGGAACCAGCCTTTTTATCTTCTCACCTAGCAACATCCCTTAAAGGCGGGTCTTGGAACAGTGTCACCTCCCCCCAGGACAGGTCACTGGCCCAGGGAGTCCTCTTAAAGCAACAGAACTTTTTCTTCACAGAAGCACAAATCTGTACAACTGAAAATTCTGGTAATTTTCAAACTGCAACACATGAACTGGGTGCTAAACTAGAATGCAAGCAAAACAAATAGCTGGAAACATCTTAGAAGCATTCAGATCCTTATGTCTCATGCACCTCTTACTCATTTTTCTCTAATCACAGAATTATAGAACAGTCTCAGCTGGAAGAGACCTTCAAGATCATCAAGTTCAACATTTCCCTAGCCCTATCAGCACCACTAAAACCTGTGCCCCAGTACAACATCTACCCTTCTCTTCAACACCTCCAGGGATGGGGACCCAACCCTCTCCCTGGGCAGGCTCTTCCAGTACAGAATCACAGAATGTTACAGGTTGGAAGGGACCTCAAAAGATCATCTAGGTCCAACCCCCCCCTGCTGGACCAGGATAAGCCTGCAGTACTGTCTCAAGATGTCCTACATGGGGCTTGAACCCATGACCCCAGGGATTCAGAGTCCCACATTCTACCAACTGAGCCACACAGCTACCTGACAATCCTTTCAAGAAAGAAATTCCTCCTGACATCAAACCTGAACCTCCCCTGGTGCAGTTTAAGGCATTTCCCATTGTCTTTTCACTCCCTGCTAGGGAGAACAGACCAACTCCTGACTCTCTACAACCTCCTTTCAAGTAGTTATAGAGAGTAGTAAGGTCTCCCCTCAATCTCCTCCAAGCTAAACAGCCCCAGCTCCTCAGCCATACCTCATACAACACCTGTTCCAAATCCTTTCCTAGCTTGGTAGCTGCCTCTGTCCCCTCTCCAGCCCTTCAATGTCCCTCTTGTAGTGAGGGGCCCAAAACTGTACATACTGCTGGCTCACAGTCAGCTGGTCCTCTATTAACACTCCCAGAAAGCGTTAATCTTTTCTTTACTCTTACACTGTAAATGTTTGCCTAGAAGACATTAAAATCCTGGTTTTGGATGTATCATGTTAACTCCACATTGCTGGACTTTTGTGTGAGTTGTAAAGAAGAGAACACTAACCCTTGGCCAAAGGATAAGAGCAGCACCAATAATAAAGCAAAAGAAAGGACCTGGTTTAGAGTCAAAACTATGCTTCATCTGTTTGGTAGAGCTAGCTACTTATTCATCCTCTTCCCAATGATGAAAACAAACTTACACAATGTCTCACAAACTTACACCATGTCTCATGAACCTGTTACCTATAAAAAGGAGGTAACTCAGCAGGACACCACTTTATTCAGGTAAAAAGTAATCTTCGAACATTGAGCAAAGAAAGCAAAGGACATCACTTGAAACTATGAGGGTATCTTGACAGAAGTAACTGGAGGTATCTAAACCTATTGGCTATTGCTGTAGCTAAGAAACAACAAGTTTATACAGCAAGATGAACAAGGCACTGACACTGGTGTGCACATTTGACCACAACATTGATACAGGATCAAAGACTCATGGATTGAGAGGCTGTTTCCGGGCACATCAAGGACAGGAGGGTCATTAGGGACAGTCAGCATGGCTTCACAAAGGGAAAGTCATGCTTGACCAACCTTATAGCCTTTTATGAGGGTGTAACCAGGTGGATGGATGAGGGCAGAGCCGTGGATGTCATCTATCTTGACTGAAGTAAGGCTTTTGACACGGTCTCTCACAGCATCCTTGCAGACAAACTGAGGCAGTGTGGCCTAGATTTTCGGGTAGCGAGGTGGATTGTAAACTGGCTACAGGGTAGAAGTCAGAGAGTGGTGGTCAATGGGACAGAGTCTAGTTGGAGGCCTGTATCTAGTGGAGTGCCTCAGGGATCGGTGCTGGGACCAGTCCTGTTCAATCTATTCATTGATGACTTGGATGAGGGATTGGCATGCACTGTCAGCAAGTTTGCTGATGACACAAAGCTGGGTGGTGTCGCCGACACCCCCGCAGACTGTGCTGCCATTCAGCGAGATCTGGACAGGCTGGAGAACTGGGCAGAGAAAAATCTAATGAGCTATAACAAGAGTAAGTGCAGAGTCTTGCATCTGGGCAAGAACAACCCTAGGTACCAGTATAGGCTGGGGACTGACCTGTTGGAGTGTAGTGTAGGGGAAAGGGACTTGGGGGTCCTGGTGGACAACAAGATGACTATGAGCCAGCAATGTGCTCTTGTGGCCAAGAGGGCCAACAGCATCCTGGGGTGGATTAGAAGAGGGGTGGTTAGCAGATCAAGAGAGGTTCTTCTCCCCCTCTACTCTGCCCTGGTGAGACCACACCTGGAGTATTGTGTCCAGTTCTGGGCTCCTCAGTACAAGAGGGATGTGGAGCTGCTGGAGAGAGTTCAGCGTAGGGCAACAAAGATGATAAGAGAGGTGGAACACCTCCCTTATGAGGAGAGGTTGAGGGAGCTGGGTCTCTTTAGCTTGGAGGAGACTGAGGGGTGACCTCATTAATGTCTACAAATATTTGAGGGGTGGGTGTCAGGAGGATGGCACTGGGCTGTTCTCGGTGTCATGTAGTGATAGGACAAGGGGCAATGGTTGTAAGCTGGAACATAGGAGGTTCCACATCAACCTGAGAAGGAACTTCTTCATGGTGAGAGTGACGGAGCACTGGAACAGGCTGCCCAGGGGGGTTGTGGAGTCTCCTTCTCTGGAGATGTTCAAGACCCGACTGGACAGGTTCCTGTGTGACTTGGTTTAGGTGATCCTGCTGTTGCAGGCAGATTGGACTAGATGATCTTTCGAGGTCCCTTCCGATCCGTAATGATTCTATGATTCTATGATTGCACAAGGATATGTAGGATAAAAACTTCCATCTAAGTCATGGAAACTGTAACAATCTGGTGAACTCTTTCATCAAAGAAAAATCTGACTGTGTATATGGTTAGGACTATCCAAGTTGATTTTCATCCATAGAATGGACAGCAGTTTTCCTCCCATCCACTTTTTCTTTGGAAATCTTCAAGAGTCGCATAATTTTATCTATGATGAGGAAAGAGCAAATGGAAACCATCTGGGATCTTAGCCCTCACAGACCATATCAACACTACTCCATACAGTCTATATCTGACTTTATAGGGACAGGAAGAATTGTTCCTAACTTCTAAATACATCCAAGTGTCATTTTAGACATCATTTACACATTTAAAAAAACCTGAGCAAGACATTTTCTGTTTAATTCTCTTTTTCACACGGCTCCTACTAAGCAAACAGCAGTGGTAAAAAACTAGCTACTTGCTCTACGGTTCCCAATACTCTTTCAGATGGATTAAATGTCTGGACAACCCGAGAGTGCTGGTGGACAGTCAGTTTAATAGGAGCCAGCAGCGTGCCCTGGTGGCCAGGAAAGCCAACAGGATCCTAGTTTGTATTAGGAATAGCATGGCCAGCAGTAGGAAAGTTATCCTGCCCTTGTACTGGGCACTGGTAAGGCCTCATCTCGAGTAATGGATTCAGTTCTGGTCCCCTCGCTAGAAGGAGGACATGGAGGTACCAAGCAGAGCTATCAAGCTCATGAGAGGTCTGGAGAACAAGTGATATGAGGAGAGGATGGGGGAACTAGGCAGGTTTAGTCTAGAGAAGAGGAAGCTGAGGTGAGACCTCATTGCCCTCTACAACTACCTGACAGAAGGTTGTAGAGATGTGGGTGTTGGCTTCTTCTCCCAAGTGAATAATGACAGAACCCAAGAAAATGGCCTCAAGTTCTATCAGAGGAGGTTTAGATTGGATATTAGGAAGAAAGTCTTTACTGACAGAGTGGTCAGGCACTGGCACAGGTTGCCCAGTGAGGTGGTGGAGTCATCATCCCTGAAGGTGTTTAAGAAACAAGCAGACAGGCACTTTAGGAGCTGCTCTGGTGGCAGAGACTGTAAGAGGTTTCTTTTGTGTTTCAATCTGGTTGAGCGTGCTTGGTGCTGGTATCTGATCAGGGTTTGGGGTTTGTTGTTGTTGTGGGTGTGGTTGGACTCAGTGATCTGGGAGGTCCTTTCCAACCAGGAATATTCTGTGATTCTGTGACAATATCCATATATGCATGATTCTATGGTTCTATGCACAGAACTATCATCTTTCAAACCAAAAGCGGTCTCCCAGCAGTGCTCATCCCTCTACACTGTGCACTGGCTGCTAAGGCAAGGTGGGCTCAGCCATGTGTTTCTTCCTGAAGATGTGACAATGCAGGAGGTTGGGTAAAGCCTGGCAGCTGTACTGTGTTCTGCTTCTGTAATCTCCAGGTCCTACTTGTTCTGGAGCAACTTTAACACTCAGCAAAAGATTTTACACCAGAAGCAGGAGCAATGGTTGAAATCTTCACTGGCCTATGGAAGTCCAGAGCAGACATTACTGTATGCTGTATTTTTACATGCAGTGCTGCAGGTCTGAGACCTGGGTTGGAGAACTCCTCACTGCTACCAGTTTTATTTCCAAAAGGATGCTCTGCCTGCTTTCTGAAATCTCATGAGATGAACAATGCAAGAAGCACCTAAGTGTTTTTCACAGAATCATAGAATGGCCAGAGTTGGAAGGGACCCTAAAGACCATCCAGTTACCACTCCCTTGCAGAGGCAGAGACATCTTCACTAGAGCAGGTTACTCAGTGCCCCAGCCAATCTGGCCTTCAACACTTCCAGGGAGGGGGCAGCCACAGCTGCCTTCAGCAACATGTTCCAGCATCACATCCCCATCACAGCAAAGAATTTGTTCCTCAGATCCAACCTCAGTCTCCCCTCTTCAAGTCTGGAAACCTTTGCCTTTGTCCTCTCACTATGCACCCATGTCAAAAGCCCTCCTCCAGCTTTCTTGTAACCCACTTCAAAGATTGGAAAGCTGCTAGAAGGTCACCTGGGAGCCTCCTCGTCTCCAGGCTGCAGAACCCCAATGTGCTCAGCCTGTCCTCATAGGGGAGATGCTCTCCTCTGGACCCATTGCAGGAGCTCTCGGTCCTTCTGATGTTGGGGACTCCAGAACTGGACACAGTACTGCAGGTGGGGTCTCTCAACTGCCGAGTAGAGAGGGAGATTCACCTCCCTTGTACTGATTCATTCAGAGGCAGAGAAGCAGGGACAGGTGCAAAGATGTATTCTTTTCCTAGGAAATGCTTTCAGAGTCTGAGATGCTTTCAAATAGCTTTCAGTGGCATTGGAGTGACAGAGTAGTCTACTCTGAAACTAAGAGAGCTTTGAGCTGATGAGCAGTGACAATTGCTTTGGGCAATTACTGTTGAAGCACTGTTAAGATAAACCTCTCTGGTATCAAACAGATCAGACATGGAAGATCCTAACACATTAATCTTTAAAACACCGGGTTCTGTATATGGCAGAACTGAACAATACAGGCTTAAGGAACAGAAGGAGGGAAAGACAGACTTTAACAACCACTGACCAGCCAGCACCAAAGCACAAGCACCATCCACTGAGCGTGGATCTGGAGTTCTCTTTGATCTGTGACACATGAATTGGAAGAGGTGCAATCTGAAACTCATGTCTACCTTAATTTCTTTCCCCTTAAGGATTTCTTAAAGGCTTAATACAGATAAAGCCTCTTTTGCCAGAAAAAGTGAGTCTTTGAATTCAGAAAGACAAGTAGCTTTACAGGAGCACTTTCAGTGATGCAACCTCACATGATCTTCTTTCCCATAGCTGGTGTGTCCCCCGGTGGATTACTCGATGAGGAAAAGTTTCTTAAGTAGTCTCAGTATCTGTGTCCTTTGTGAAAAGGAAAGCAATAGGTATTCATTTAGCACATAAGCACAGGCTGGGAGCAAACACAATGCATGCTGTTGTGGGAAGCCTGAGGGCCAGGGCTTGAATCATCACAGCATCAACCTCACTATTCCAAAGCAGCTATGACAGTATCTGGTTTTCAGCCTCTTATCACTTTCCACAGGGCAACACATCAAAAAAATTAATGATGGCAGCAAGACTCACAAAACAGACCTACTGGTACTCCACAGAAAAGCTGAGAGAACTGAGTATGTTCAGCCTCGAGTGAAGGCAGCTTAGGGGGACCTTTGTACTAGGTACCAGGGCATAAAGGATGGCTGCCATGAAGATGGAGACTCTATTTTCAGGAGTCGCATAGCAAAGACAAGGGGTGATGGATAACGGTTGCTACTGGGGAGATTCCCATTGGACTCCAGAGGAAAAGTTTTCACTGAGAGCAATCAGATGCTGGAATGGTCTTCTGAGGGAAGTGGTAGATTCTGCAACTTTAGAAAGTTTTAAGGCTTGGTTTCACAGGGTGTTGGGTCATCTCATTTAAGCTGGATTTCTTTACCTTAAAGGGTTGGACTGGATGATTGTTGAGGTCCCTTCCAACCTGGGATACTGTGAATTATAAACTGTGGCACCCAAAGAAGCAGATGCTGCAGTGGGCCCGTTTTCATGGCACAGATGATTAAAGAACTGAAGGATAGGTCCATTCACTTGAGAGCTGGGGAAGAGGGACAGAGGAGCAGACAAGCACAGAGGTAGCACTGCCATTTTGGTCAGTCATGAACACGGTTTCCCAGGTTGATGTTATGAGGTGACCGCCACTTCTAAATAGTTCTGTCTGATTATGTGGGCATCTGTGCAGGGCACTCATGGCCAGCTGTTGACAGTGAAGGGGACTGCAGGTGTGTCCTCAGGAATAGAGACCAGAGGCTGTCCAATAAATGACACAGCCAGTTCCAGCTGGCTCCACACCAGACACCACTGAACCCATCAATGAAGCTGATAGTGTCTTTGTGAAAATATTTAACAAAGGACAACCACATGGGCAGAGACATGGAAAAAGAACCAGTAACATGGAGGAACCAGGAAGAGGAGAAGGAGGAGTAGTAATCAGACAAGAGTGTCTGGGTTCTAGCACTGGCTTTCACCTCCAGACAATTCAGATTTCACAGGTAAAAAATAAAAGCAGCCCAGAAACAACAGCATATGCATAAAAATATTATTTCAAGAATTGCTTTACATTACAGGGGCCTGAAACCACAGCTGAGGACAACCCATCTCTCCAGGGGAGCAGTCTGCTGCACAAGGCCGGCACAGGATGGAATCCAATCCAGACATCAGTGTTAGCATGATATCCTCATCTCCTTTTGAAATGGCTCAGCTCTCACTTGATTGTTTTCTCATTTTTACAGGTAGGATACAAAACCAAAAATCCCTATTTCTTCTCCAAGTGCTGCTGAGATAGGCAGGCTGAAAAGAAAAGCCCTGCTTGGGAGGGAGCTGCAGGGGAGTAGGGCCAGAAGGGTGTTAGGACCTGCTGGGGCAGTTGCCTTGGGTGTTCTGTGTTTACAGCAGTATTTGTCACACTCAGACTTTGCACTGGTGGTGGCCCCAGTCAGGGATCCACTCTGCTATTTATAGTGGGTGGGGGAGGGAAGGGGTGCAATCAGCACCATTGTATTCTCCTGTCACGGGGCTGCAGGCTAGGAGAGACACCCACAGGCAAGACCCCTCTAACCTTTCCACTCCTCAGTACCACCACAGGTCTGACCTGCGCCTCCTGCTCTGCCTCCTCCACTCATAGCCCAGGTCAGCCTGAGGACCCAGGGGTTGCTCTTTCCTTCCCCTCCTTTGTCCCCTCATGTAATATGTATCAGACACATATTACCCCCCACCAAGTTACAAAAGGGACTGTTACTGAGGAGAACTTCTACACCCTAGCACCCAGACCAATGCCCAGGACAGTCCCAGACCAAACTGCACACTATCACAGGAAAATAATTGATTGCAGAATGTCACTGGATCTAAAAATACATGAGGGTAATCAAGCTGGATCCTGTCTGGCTACTGCCTTTGGAGGTAAAGACCCTTTCAAAGAGGATTTAACTTTTCACAGAATCACAGAACATTGCGATTGGAAGGGACCTCAAAAGATCATCCAGTCTGATCCTCCCTGCCACAGCAGGATCACCTAGATCAAGTCACATAGGAACATGTCCAGGCAGATTTTAAACATCGCTGGAGAAGGAGACTCCACAACCCCCCTGGGCAGCCCGTCACCCTCACTGTGAAAAAGTTCCTTCTGATGCTTATATGAAACCTCCTACGTTCCAGCTCATACCCATTGCCCCTTGTCTTATCGCTAGATGACACTGAGAAGAGCTTGGCTCCATCCTCCTGACACCTACCCTTCCAATATTTATAAACATTAATGAGGTTACCACTCAGTCTCCTCTAAGCTAAAGAGGCCCAACTCCCTCAGCCTCTCCTCATAAGGGAGGTGCTCCACTTCCTTCATCATCCTCGTTGCTCTACGCTGGAGTTCTTCCAGCAGCTCCATGTCCTTGAACTGAGGGGCACAGAACTGGATACAATACTCCAGATGTGGTCTCACTAGTGCAGAGTAGAGGGAGAGAAGAACCTCTCTCCATCTGTTAACCAACCCCCTTCTGATCCACGCCAAGATGCTGTTGGCCCTCTTGGGGCAAACATTTCTTGGCCTCTCATGATAATCTGTTGTTTCATAAAGGGGTATCATCCACTCCTCACCATACTTAACCAGAATGTCATTTATGAAGACCACTTCTTTTTGGGGAAGGAAGGAAACACCAACATTTCACACTGTAATCAGGCTACCCCCTTCAAGCCCTGCATCTCAGCTGCTTCATCCTGAAGGCTTTTATGAATCAGGTGTCATCTTGCTGCTGCATTTGGGAGCCTAAAACTGCCCTGCTGGCTGCAAGAGGCTTGACACCCACCCTATACCTTGTCTGGCATTCAGCTGGCCTTGTAAGCACTTGCTGAGGGCACCTGAGGCGCTGACAAGATTCCACTCTTCCCACAGAGCATGCAGTATCCACCATCTTTGAAAGCCTGACCGCACCAAGAGGCAGCACATGCGACTGCCTCACAGTCCCCGCCTTTCAGCCTGCAAGCCAGTAATGGAATCACAGAATCATTAAGGTTGGAAGAGACCTCTAAGATCATCCAGTCCAACCATCAACCCAACCCCACTCTGCCCACTAAACCCTATTCCCTAGGGCTCCATCTGTGTTTTTTGAACATCTGATGACCTGGTATCCACTGCCCCCTGATCCAGGTGAGGTCAAAGCTACAGCTCACAGCTCCTAATGAAGTGCCTGTAGTGCTTATATTGCACCTGCTGTATTGGGATCACCTGAATCTGCTGGGCTTTGATGTGGCAGCAAAGATTTACACAGACCAGACCAGACAGCCCCTAGGCTGCAAGGACAGAAGCACTGTCTTTCCATCTGTGGTACAAAGAGATTATTTAGACTTACGTGGTTGTTGGTTAGTGCAGTCAGGCAGCAGTGAGAGCAGGAGACACTGGGTTTCTTTACCAGTTATAACTATCCTAACATTCGCCTGCCTGTTTCACCTTCTCTTGGAAGAACAATTCCCCTTCTGGTAAATGAGATTTCAGCCTGGGCGCTTACCCACCTCAGGTCTGCTTATATTCTTTCCTCAACTGTACATTTCTGTAACAACAGAAATCATGTGTCTGACAAAAGACGGACTGAGTACAACAGCAGGACAACAACATTCCTCCTGGGAGCAGTACGCTAAGACCTAAACAGTCTGTTGGCTTAGGGAAAACAAAACCCAAGGAGCTCGTACTTTCATGTAAGCTTGCATTTATAGAAAATTACTGGCACTACTATCAGCTCTGGCTTTCATTTGTATCTGCAGACGTCACCTAGAGCAGTAATACAGGCAAAAACACAGTGCGCTGTGTATGCTCTGCACACTTTATACAGCATCTCTGGTCATGACACAATGTCAAACCATCTTCTACTTCTGATTCACTACACACTACAGTAAACTACCACAGGCAGACAGCTGAGCATCAGCAAGAGATGTCTGGAGAGGAAGCAAATGCTGTGTTATAGTCCCAGCTCCAAAAGTCTGACAGAAAAACAATGTTCTATCCTGACAGTCCCATCAGGCACTAATAAAGTACAAGCAGATTCCTCTGATCAGGGCAAGAACTGTGTTGCCTGCTGCACCACACCAAGAGCCTTCTTGGGAAAAGGAATGCTGTTGTCTTCCTTAAGGCATGTGCTGAGTGGGTCAGAGGTGAGGCTGAAGGGCCAGGCTTCCCGAGTCAGAAAATCCCACCTGTCAGCACACCCCAGCAATGGCTGATGGACGAGGGGAAAAAAGCCACCAGCATTTCGTTTCTAAAGGATATTTTGACATTGTTTGGGATTCTCCCATCCTCCAGAGGATACCCCAGCTTCTTACAGAAGCTTGATGCCCAAAACACCCAGGATATATCACCAGCTTTTACAGAGACAAGCTGAGCGGTTCTGCAACTCTTCACTCTATTTCTTTAGGGTTGTTTGGAAATCTCACCGACATCCTAACTCAGCTCTGCCTGCGTCACAGCACCTCAGAAGCTTGTGACAGAGATGTTCAAGTGAGGCTTCCAGTTCAAAACCAAAGGCAAACTTTCTGGGTTAGTCTTGCCAGCTGGTCCATCCTTCAGGAGCATGGGAAAGGTTACAGCCAGCCATATGGAAAAATCCATTCACATATGCCTGCCGTGGAAAGGCTAACCTTCTCTGGAGACCTCGAGAATGCATTAAAAACTCTAGATATTTGATTTCACTCAAGAGTTTCACCGTCTCAGCCAGACTGCTAATGATTTAAAGATTAATTAATTAATCGTCTGCCATGAAACGTGTCCAAGGAGTCTGCAGTTTAAATCAAGCAGCCCATCAATGCTCCGGTAAAGTAAAAATCCCGTACAGGCACCCTAGTGAAACCCGCTGCTCTGCCGTTTACCCCGCGTTCGGCTCGGTGCGGCAGCTTCAACATCGCGCCCCAGACTCCGCCCGCATCGGCACGGGGAACGGAAAGGGGAGAGAGGCTAACCCTGCAGGTTGGCCCCGGCGCTTAGTGCAGCCTCTCCCTTAGGGGCTAGCAAAGCACTGTCCTCCCTGCCTCCTCCTTCCGGGGCTCTGTTACGACACCCGCGCCGTCCTTCTCGGACACTCGCAGCCACCCAGGTGCGCAGCTACTGCCTGCGGGCTACAGCTCTAGCCCGACGGGATGGGGAAGGAGGCCCTTAGCCCCAACTCCGGGTGACAGCAGGTTTCACCAAGTCGCGGTGGACTGGCTCCCCAGGAGCCGCCGCGGCCGCCCCGCGGGAGGTCAAGCGCAGGATTTGCTCTCTCCAGTCCCAGTCAGACCTTTACTGTCGGGCTGGGCACAGTCTCGGCGCTCCCGCCAGCGCCAGAGCGGCTACCGCCCTCGCCGCTTCCCCGCAGCTTGACTGCAAGAGGAGCGGGAGGAGAGGGCCATTCACCCCCTTTGAGACGCTCCCGACGACTGGCTCTTCTTCCCCGGCCCTCGCCCACAGCCCGCTCCTGCACAGCCCCACCGCGCACATTGGACACCAGCGGCCCCTTCCCCAGGAATACAGCACTGTCCCCGGATCGCAGGGCTCTGAGCAGGACTCGCACCCTCTCCATTCACCCAAACAACCTGCTGCTCACCACCTGGAGGTTCCCCTCCCGCTCAGTCCTCTCCTCCCATCCCAGGACTCTGTATCCCGCCAAATTCGCTGCCTTGCACTTCGACTCCAGCCAGCTTCTCGCCCTCGGGCTCGCCTTACCCTACTGGTGGAGACAACCTGCCGGTGCCGCTCCTCCTCCGCGGGCAGGGCAGGGAACTGTTGCAGGGAGGGCATGTCCGGGTTACTGCTGGCCCGGCCACCTCCCCTCTGACGAGCCGCAGACGCGCGGCTCTCGCACGCACACACACTGGTGGGGCAGGGCGAAGGGGGTGCTCCGCATTTTGTGTGTTCAGCGGACTCCCCCTCCCCCGCCCTCTGCGCAATAATAACAAACCTTCTCAAGAAAAGGGCTACATCCCCACCTCTTCTACTCAGCAGGCTCTGCCCTACGGGACCAAGATGAGTCCCCACACGGAAGGCGGATGAAGTGGGCGCATCCCCGCTAAAGGGCGGCTCATCGCGGCGAGAAAGGCTCCAGGTAGCGAGACGAGCCTGAGCCGGGAGACCTGTACAGGACAGGCACCCGCGAAGTTCGCCCGGCCCGCCGAGGCGGAGCGGAGAGCTCTGACAGGTGAATGGAGAACCCGGGCAGGGCTCCCGGGACCGTCCAGTCTCCTACTGTCGAAGGCACGATCCTTCAGCGAGCTCGCCTGCCTCCTGGACACCCCGCAACCTCGTGTCTTTCCCCGGCCGAGCCACCACATCTCCGAGAAGAGGGATGCAAAGCGGTGCGGGGCTCCGCCGTCGCAGAAACGGAGGAAACGAAGCTCCGGCGGGAGGCAGTTCTCCCGAAGCCGGCGACAGGTTTTTCCTGCGTCTTCCCCGCAACGAGGCTCTGGTACCGGCCGCAGCGGGGGTCCCGCAAGTCTGTCCCTTACGGCCCGCTCCCGGCCGTGACCGACCCAAACTACCCCAGAGCTGGCAAGTGTTGTGGTGTTTGATGCAAAGCTCTTGGAAGAAACGCTCTCACGCCAAGAGACAAGGGCCGCCTGAGGCTACAAAACCCCCACCTCATAAGAAATCGACTTCTAAGACTTGCAGCCATCCCCTCTGCCCGGCATCTGCACCCACAGGTCAAGTCTGAGTGAAGCCTTTCTACTCAACAAAGCTGACAAACAGTACCCTAAAATGGTAAAAGCATGGTTGGTGGACAAAGCAGGTTCTACCAGAACAAAGCTTGTCAGGACCTTCCCAGGACCCAGAGAGAGTTGTAGCTAGGCATCATAACTGTGTTGAGAAGACAGTTGTAAAATGGAGATGCTTCCAGTTTTGACTGTATTTTAATGCTTGTGAAACACTCCAATCCAAAACATGAGGGAAAATCACCCAAAAACTGTGAATGACCATCTTGATGTGAGTAAGGCTTCTATTCCTGGTCACTGCTCTTGGCTATGAGTGAATTACCCTTGTGTATAGGGTTTGCTTATATATGTGTGATATGAGCATGCATTCCTAGCTGTTTCCAAGCTTCTTTTCCAGGGATCTTTATTTCTGTATCTTCACATTTAGGTCCTGTCACTTTGGCTTTGTGTGCAGGCTTCTGGCAGCAGAGGCTGGGTTCTCTGCACCTCTGAGGCACCACTGCTCATCCCTAACTCCTGCTTGTAGTAATTTGGTCCTGCACTGCTTTGCCCAAACAAGCACAGCCTCCTCTGGAGAGCAGAGTTTTTGTCTTAAAAACAATTGCCAAAACAATAGAATGATAAGTTATAATTTATTTTACTTCATTTACTTTTCCTCCAATTTTTACAATGTATTTCATAGGATCATAGAATCATTAGGGATTGCAAGGGACCTCAAAAGATCCAATCCCCCTGACACAGCAGGATCACCTACACCAAGTCACACAGGAACAAATCCAGGTGGGTTTTAAACATCTCCAGTGAAGGAGACTCCACAACCCCCCCTGGGCAGCCTGTTCCACTGCTTCGTCACCCCCACCGTGAAGAAGTTCCTTCTCACATTTATGTGGAACCTCCTATGTTCCAGCTTACACCCATTGTCCCTCATCCTATCACTAGATGACATTGAGAAGAGTCTGGCTCCATCCTCCTGACACCCACCCTTCACATATTTCTAGACATTAATGAGGTAGAATCATAGAATCGTAAGGGATTGGAAGGGACCTCGAAAGATCATCTAGTCCAATCCCCCTGCCAGAGCAGGCTCACCCGACTGGAGAAGCCATGGAATCAGAGTCACTCAGGATAGGAAGGAACCATCATCCAGTTCCAACACCCCCAGCACAGGCAGGGGTCACCCCTCAGTCTCCTCTTTTCCAAGCTAAAGAGACCCAGCTCCCTCAGCCTCTCCTCATATGGGAGGTGCTCCACTTCCTTCATCACCCTTTCCTTTCTTAGTGAATACAGATTATGGCAGTATTTTCAGATGATAAATCTTCAAAGGGATTGATTTATTTGAATGATAAGGCAGACAGATCTCAGGCTGGAAGGGACCTCAAAGCTCATCTACTCCAACCCCCTGCCATGGACAGCAACACTTCTCAATCACACTTGGTTGATCAAGGCCACATCCAGCCTGGCCTTCAACACCTCCAGGGAGGGGACAGACCAATATTCATTTACATTGAAGAAGTAAGGGTGCGACTCAAATGTCCATGGAAAACAACTAGCAATTTTATGAACAAATGTTGGTGCAATCTGGCAGAGTAAGGGGGACCTTCTCCCTCTCTACAGCTCCCTGAAGGGAGGTTGTAGTCAGGTGGAGATTGGGCTCTTGTCCCAGACATCTAGCAGCAGAATAAGAGGGCAGGGCCTGAAGCTGCTAAGGGAGGGTTACGTTGGATGTTAGGAAGCCCTTCCTCATGGAAATGGTGATCAGACCCTGGAAAAGGCTGCCCAGGGCAGTGGTGGAGCCCTCATCCCTGGAGGTGTCTAAGGACAGTCTGGCTGTGGCCTTTAGTGCCCTGGTCTAGCCGCTGTGGTTGATGTTAGGTGCTGGTCTGGATGAGCTCAGAGGGCTTTTCCAGTCTCAGTAACTCTGGAATTCTGTAACACTTCCTTCTGTAGTAGTTATGGTCAGGACAACGTCTAGTAAATCAGTTAAATTTCCCCATATAAGGCCAAAGAAAATCTACTGAATCTATTCCCATTTAGTCTTAACCTATCCTTTAAGGAAGGGAATCTGCCTGCCCATACACACATTTCCATGAAGGGGGTTGATTTTTCAAGACCCATGTGCTTTGTTTCTCTAATTAAGATGATCAATGAGAGGTCCAGTTGTCACACAAATACTGCAAAATGCGCAGAAAACACTAAGAACTACATCAAACATCAAAGTGCAGTTAATCTTTACAGCCTTTAGAGAGAGATTTCTTCTCTTTGTTACAGAGGCAAAGAGAAACCTCAAACATTTTTAAAGAAAAAGCTAGTGGTAACTAGAAAAACAAGTTATAATCATGTATGATCAAAGCTGTTTCCACTAAGGTCTCACATTTGATGTATTTCAGATATAAAGACATAGCCTTGTAGCTTTAGTTACCTGTGTTTTACTTCCACTGGACAAACTCTTCCTGTTCTCCTGGTGACAGATATACTGCGGTAAGCAGACACACAACAGCATCACCCCACTGGGTTAAAGAAACAATTTGTATGGAATTACCATTAACATCACAGGAGACAGTGAACGTAGTGACATAGCTGCTCTAACACTCTAAGCTGTATAAACCTGTCAGCTTTAGCGGCCCACACTGGACATCCCAAAAGCAAGGTATTCCAGACACGCAGTTAGAAAAAAATTGAACAGGTTGGCTAGAGTTAATAGGTGATGGGCAAAGCCCATCCAGATGGGTTCAGAAAGACATGCAGTTGTACTGTAGTGCCTTACATTACCTTCTCTGCACATCTGTGCAAATCCTTAGATGTGACCTTTATTTGTAAGGTCAAGCGATGATCTTGAGTTGGATTTCAAATTGCTTTGCTGCTGCTGCTGGGGTTACTGATGAGAACACACCCCTGTGCCCTCAAGCTACTTCACAATGTTCAGCCTGTACACTGGTCCACTAAAAGAAGTCTTCAGTTGGTTTTATTTTGAGGAAAGAAAGAAGTGGGCAAACTGGGGAAACAACAAAAACTCAAATCCCATAGTGTGTGAGCTGGTCTGTTTTATTGTTTGTTATGCAGCTAACTTGCACGACAGTTCACATTTCCTTTCTCTGACAAAAGTTCTGACATGAATATTCAAGCCTAAGTGATCTGATTTCCCCATTAGTTGTTTTAACTAAAACTTACAGGAAGCACAGAAACAGCTGCAAAGACTAGTGTAATACTACTGATCTCCAGTAAACCATTAAATGGATGTTCTAAGAAACAAATATTCAATAAAGCATTTTACACTAAGCTATTCTGCGTATTACGAAGCAGAGACAAAGCAAGTAACACAATGCACAATGTACTAATAGATGTTAACAGATCTCAGTGTGACAAACTGCATCGGGACTTCAGCACAGATTAAAACCTACTATTACCTGCCGTGCCTGAGTTCAGTTCTGTGGTGTGAACGTAGCAACATGCTAGGCACTACCTCTTCCCTCCTCTGCCCCTTCCTAGGCAAACAGTGTACACACCATACAGAATCTATGCGTACTGAGTTCTGTCACACAGACTAAACTCTCTAGGAATACTAACTACCTAAAGGCCTGCTGAGGTATGTGAATTACTGAGATGTTTCAGTCGTTGTAGACCATCAGCCACGCAACCATCACAACAGCAACTCCAAACACGGGCAGCATAATGAGGTTCTTGTATTTTTGCCATGATGATTGTTCAACTTCTACATCATCCTTTCTTCTCTTATTCTTTCTTCGACCTTTTAATCTGTTTTCAAAAGCCTCCAGTTCGGCCTAGATGAAGAAAACCAGAAGCAACTGACATTTGTGTCAGAATGGAAAACTAGGATGTGTGCAGATGTCAAACAGACATTTTATAAGAGTAACTGGCAGCCATTGGCAGCTGCACACCTGTTACAGATGAGACGGTAGCAGCACTCTATCCCCTGGCTGCAGACCACTGCGATTCCAGGTGTTAAAAGCCGTTGTTTAGTTCCCTATAGGCATAAAAAATGCAATCAACTCAAGCTTTATATTAGATTTTTAAACTCAGGGTTAATATGTCAAGCCAAAAAATGAGACTGCTATTTCCATTTAAATGCTAAAAATACATTATTTTTCCTAATAAAGAAAAGTACTTTTCAGTATTTAAGCTATTGCAATCACGCATGTAAAAAAGCATAGCCTGCAATCTTCCAAGATCTCTCCTCTTGTAATAACAAGGTGCTCTCTGTCAAAAACGAATTAATAAAAATATACATCAATAAAAAGCTATCTCCTTCCCCCCAATTCTTTATATTTCACATGCTGTGCTAACACTTTACATTAACAGCTAGAATCTCAGCCACATACAAAAGCATTCAATGCATTAAGGGTTATAAATTAAGACTTAGTCACTTATGTGTGACTGCAGGAGGTACACAGCAGCCTTCAGAAGACAAAAAGAGCTTTGAGAGCCAAATGTCAGGGACACGTAACCTGAAGGTGTTTAAGAGGGTAAATGTTGTGTTGGGGGACAGGGTTTAGTGGTGCTGATAGGACTGGGAAAAGGTTGGACTCTATGATCTTGAAGGTCTCTTCCAGCTGAAACTGCTCTGTTTCAGCTGGAAACCTGAAAAAAAAAAACTGGATGTGCCTTTAGGCCCAAAAATGAAGCAACACAACTGGAAAGCAACAGTAGCTTCAGGGTGATAGGATCTTCTGATTCCTGTTCCTCATCCCTTCCACATCCTTTTGAAAGGATATCAAGAAAAATCAGAGAAAATGCTCTAAAAGGAGAGCCAAGACAGACGGAAAACAAAAGGTTTGCCAATTTTCTCGCTTTTTCGGTCAGCCACTAGAGAAATCACAGGACAAGGGAGGAGAGAGACCAGGTAACCTGAAAGAAAGAAAAAAGATGGGAGCAGCAGAGCGCAGCAAGCCGGGACTGGCTGGGCAAAAGGCATAAGATTTTGCTAAGGCAGAGGAAACATGGGCAGTGAGCAGAGACAAAACCTGGCCAGGAAAGGAAATAAATCTATACTACTGCTACCGCAGCACTGCCAGGAAGAGAGGGACACAGGCAATAAGGTAGGTGCATTAAGGAAACAATAACCTTGCTTTGGGAACTGAGCACAGCACTAGTCCAGTAAGTACATATTTTTCCTCTGTCTGATGTCTGGTCTTCCTCTACAGGCAGCAAATATCTGTCAGAGCTGCGCAAATCAGATCTTGCCTCCTTGTGCCAGATAGCAGTTAGCAGGAGAAAGGGACCTATTTTGATGCCTATTCCTTTGTACCTAACAAAGGCAGAAACCGTGTTTCTCTGACACTATGGGAGAAAAGTTCAAAGCTCCACAGCCAGCTGTTTGAAACAAGACTACTTCCAACTAGCTAATACTCAGTGACATATTTCAATGGAAGTTTCTGAAAAGTCAAGCAAGTGCAGAGCTTTTAAGGTTTTCCAGATTACATAGCAACATTAATACAGACACTAAATACGGGACTTCTAAGGTTCTTACATACTTGTGATCATAGCATCATAGGATCATAGGATGTTAGGGGTTGGAAGGGACCCAAAGAGATCCCTGAGCTTTAAAAGCAGGGTGCTTCACGAATTGCAGTAACCTGAATTAAAATACAGGGTTTGAACAATTATGCAATAGATACAGATTTGTCTTCATAGTGATCTTCATAAAGATTCAGCTAAAAATAAATACATTATAAAAACAAAACAGAACAAAAAAGCTCCGTGGGCACAGAGTATGAGAAAGCAGCTATTGCTAGACTTGAATAGCTACCTACAGGTTTTATGTAACCGTCATCATTCCTACAGTGTCACCTTAATGATCTCTGAAGAGTGAAGCAATGGTTGAATCAATGGTTGTGCCCAGTCTTCCAACTATTTAATGTTTCAAGCTGTTTGTTTAGACTAAGAACCTAGCTTTTTTCATACAGATAGAAGTAAAATTAAATGCATTTATTTCAACTGCCTCCTCAAAACCACTGGACATCAGATCACATCTAGTTCAGTGTTGCTCAGGTACAGGATTTTGCTCCTTCATGTGTTATGAAGAATCTGGAGATATTCTGCCTGCACTGGAAGGGAGGAGGAGCAGCCTCAAGAGAAAACGTAGCTGAATGTGAATAACAGTGGCTGTACAGACACAAAGTGCGTGTCCTGAAATACATTTTAAGGGGCACAGGGTAGGGGAAGAGGAAGGGGTTGACTTTCGTGACTTCTAGGGAGCTTTTAAAACATTTTTCTTTCTAAGAAAAGTAGTAAACAAAATTTTCATAAGACTGGTGACATTAGCATTGAGGTTTCAGACCTCAACTCTCAGCACTGAGCCCCTTGACTAGTACCAGTTAGCTTGAAAATTTAACCAGATCTTTGCCAGTAGCAGGCGACAGAGAGTGAACTTGGTCTGGACTGTTAAATAAACAAAGCACTGATCTATTTTCCATCTCTAGCAATTGTGAAATCCCTGGCTTCACACTGTGAAGCTGAGGGAAAGTCTGGCTGCTAGGGCCACCACAAGAAACCTAATGAAGCCACCTCCCTTCCACTAAAAATCAAGTGATTCCACCTGTAAACGGTAACAGCTAAAGCTGCTACTGAATCCAGAAAATACCAAAATATTAATGTGCAGACTTACTAGAGCACCAACTAGTTTGTTTATGTAGGATTCAAAAGGGGTCTCAAGAAGCTGTGACTAACAGATTAACTGCCTATATAAAAATGTGCTAATCGGATTGGGAAGGTGAACAAGACGCAAGCTTTTATCACAAAGAAGCACACTCAATAAACGTGGACTCGGCACCCTTGGAGAGAGATGTCCTCCAATTTGTATCACCAGATGGCAGATTGTGGGATCAAGCTGGAAGAGAATTTATTTTACATAAAAGGCTGCGGTACCTGAGATTAGTACCTGCACACAGTTCTTGAGCCCATTTTATTAGTTACTGTTGTTCTACTGGTTTTTGTTTGTTTTTGTAATGTTGCACTGTGTGCTGGTGGAGTCAATATGCTACAGCTTCAAAGGAGCCTCACTACTGAGAGTTAGAGGAACTGTAAGTTAAGTGATTTTGAGGCAGAAATCACTAATAATTGGGATGCATGAAAACAGATCAACTTTGAATTTCTATCTCTGGAATTCTAAGTGTGTTTGCTGTATGTGTGAAAGTCCAGTAGTGCACTTTAGTACTGAGCTGGCAGACACTGGGAGAAGGGAACAGGAGAAAGAGGTCTGTGAAAATCCAAGTACAACCCAACACAGAGCTGTTGTGATAAATGACCAAAAGGAGAGTCAGGAAGCACATGCTGGACTTAGCACATGATTTGGTATCAAACACTCAGGCGCAGGCACACATGATCGCTGTGGCCTCCTCACAATAAACCTGACCCAGACTTCACCACTGACCAAGGGTGTGGTTTTTGCCTGAATACAATCAGGCTTAGTGTCTCCCAGCAGCTGGCGTAGAAGCTTGCCGGATTACAGCACTGACAGTCACTAACAGTAAATACATGTTCTCCCCTCCTCAGAGACCCTGAAAGACAAAAACTCCTTTGGGCTTCCTCATTATTTCAGTATGGATGGAAGAAGGGAAGCTTCACCCAGTATTTAAATCTCTACACAGGGAGGCAACTCATAGATTATTATAATAAAGGATTTATACATTATGAAGTGTTATATTCAAACCAAAAGAACTTAGTTATTTTAAAAACACACTATACACAGAGTCATGCGAGATTAACCTGATTAGCATTTTGCATAGAACTAAGAAAATTGGGAAAACATGGGCTCTTAACTCTTGTAAATCATTCCCAGCACACATCACAGAGTAAAGTAAGAGCTGACAGGAACAAGAGCGCATTTCATATCGTCAGCTACACACCTGTAGCTGCATGGGAATTCAATTACTTTCTAACAAGAACAAGGTGGGGAGGAACTGGGTGAGGAAGAATAAAAGGTGATACCTGCTGTCTTCGCTTCTCTTCTTCGATAGCAGCTTTGGCTTCTGCTTCTTTTATCTGTTCAGACATACAAAGTGATAAGGAACTGTTGCAAAAAGCAGCTAAACCTATTTTCTCTAGAGCTACATTTAGTCACATAGGAGTCTTAGCTCTTGTACCCGGTTTCAGTCCTGCAAAGGAACATAAAAACATTCAGGAAGAGAGCAGGATGAAGTGGGATTCCAGGATCCTCCAGGAGTAGGACTCGTCAGGTGACTAACAGGTCACAAAATTCTGTAGTGTGCAAAGATGCCAAATAGGGTAAAACATCACTAATCATTTTTCATAATACAAATCAAAGTTGTCACATGAAATTACCAGGAGGCTCATTCATAACAGAAGGAAGTATTCTACTCCCACACAGCATCTGGCTATATCTGGAAATTCAGTGCAACAGGACTGCCAAAAGTTTAAGTCAACTGAGAAAAAAAATCAGGCAAGCAAACAGGATATAAATCCAGCACAGATCATAGACACTGTCTCAATCTCTCAAGATCCCATACTCAGACGTAATTATAGACAGAATAGCAGTAACAGAAGATACTACTGGGGGAGCACACATCTCCCTTTCTGCATACGTTTCCTGAACCTTCAGCACTGCGGCCACAACATCCCTACATTAGAAAGGTCAGATGTAAAAATCTGATTAATAACTCGAAATGAAGCCTTGATCCTAATAACTGGATGGTTTGCATACTAACAGTGTCAATAACTTCAGTAAATATTGTTTGTGTGCAGGCAGAATTTGTTCCAAACTATTTGCAACTTAAGAGTGCTTGACAACTGTGGAGAAAGTACAGCAGCCCATGTTTCAGCATACTGTAGCTCAGACTGTAGGCACTAAGGACACCTTGGAGGTGTCTAAGGACAGACTGGCTGTGGACCTTAGTGCCCTGGTCTGGCCACTGTAGTGATGTTAGGTAATGGGCTGGGCTGGATGAGCTCACAGGGCTTTTCCAGCCTCAATAATTCTGTGATTATAATCACAGTATGGAAAAAATATTTCAGTAAGTCTTTAATAAAATGCATTTGATTCCTCAGAAGCGCACACTCAGCAGGTGCTATGCTTGAAGACGTTTATTAAGATTGAAAATACTTCGGTTTTGGAAATTGATGGTTGTTTTGCAACTGTGCAAACTAAATTATCCTTGTAGATAACTGCAGTTTTTAAAAAACTTTTTTTCCTTGTCTTAACGTATGAAAGAGTAAGTAACACGATAACCTGCTTCTGTCATGTGTATAATAGGTCACTCTACTGCATCATTTACAGACAACACAAAAAGTGCCTAATAAGAATTTAAATAGAACCCAACCAAATAGAAGTATCACAGCTCACCATGGAGTGGCCAGAAACAGGAATTAGCATCTGCTGAAGTAAACAGCATTTGACACTGCAGCACACCACACTGAGCAGGCTGCTGTGTCCCAGCTCACATAGTCTGTGAATTCACCTTGTTTTTGTGCACTCCATGTCCTGTGAACTTATCTTCACACTCTCACTGGAACTGTTAGGACTGGATATTTTAAAGGCATTATCTCAAGAGTCCTGGCATTTGACCTGCTTGCAGAGTGCCCAGACTCGGTCTACGTGACACTTTTTAGGACTTGCCAATCAATCCTGAAGGTCTCAGCAGAGCTGACAAAGGTCAGCCTTAAGCACTGAGTTTTTGGGTTGTGTGTTCATTACATTTAACACTTAACTGACAGAAACCAAGCAAGTTACACACCAATGCTTTCTGTTAATGTTTTATAAAAGGCTTCTAAGAGTAAGATTGTTGCTCTGTGGGCATCAGCATGAGGCAGTCTTCATAAACCAGCGGAACTATGCAAGAGTCACTTACAGAGCAGACTAGAAAGCGTACTGCACTTGCTTAAAACTCTCCTTTCTTCTGGTGCAGGGTAACTAAATACAGAGCGACAGGACCACACTCTTCATGCTGGACAAGCTGAGCACTCGGTAGCTATGAAACTTGCACTGGAAAAGCAGATGTAACAATGGTCTGTGAAACAACCTGGCCCTAATCTATTGGCAATAATGACTTTGCACTCACTGCTCATGGCTTGTTCTCAGTGGAAGAGGAAAGAACCAGTTCTAACAATATTTTAAAAGGAAAACACCAGAATATTGTTTTAAGACAGTATTTCACTCAGTTAATTAACTGTCTACAAGCACTGTCATTCTCTCCATTACGAAATGCAAGTGTGAAAAAGGATCTGCTATTATGAAATTGCACATCTACTTGTGTGGTGTTTTCTGCTGGTATTGCCCTGAAAAAATAACTCCACTCTCATTTTTCCCGACTCTTCTTGAAGCACCAAGAAGAAATTACAGCTACAATGGATACATTACCTCAGATGCCTTTCGTTTCATTTCCTTGCACAGCTCATCACACTCCAGTGAAATTTGGCCTTCTTGTATCTTACTGCACTGTATTTCCTGTTCAGAATAATTTGACTCTTTAATAATCATTTCCTCTTATGAAATTGTAGGTACAATGTCCATTTACTGACAAAAATAATTATAAAGCATTCTTCTTTAGTGAGAAAATAAAGCTAATGATTGAACCTGTAATTCTGTGCTGAAACTTTTCATTTGTCTTTCTTTGTGACAAACTATGCTGAAAGCAGGAATACATCAGGTAGTTCAGCTTAACTTGCCCTCTCCTTTCTTTTCTCACTTGTTTGCCTAAGACAAGGTAAGATAACTTAGCACAGAGAGCCAGAACTCAGTAATTTCACACACATTCTCTTCTCTAGTTGAGAGAACTCTTTTAACAGGGCCATGTGTGGGGGGAAAGAAAAACTTGCACTCACACTTCCACCCCAACCCCTAATATTCAGGGCAGGGGTGGGGAGAGGGCTATTATCTGTAGGAAGAGACTGTTCAATCTGTTCTGCACTTGTTCTGTACATGCCATCCTCTCTCCTGCTGAACAACCCACCTGCAAGACTTCTGCTTGCACAAGGCATTTATTAGAGAAGTTAAGAATTGAGGAACTGCAGCTTGTTGGGAAGGCTCAGAAGTTAACTGGGTCCAGGAAAAATTTCAGCGCTCTTTAATTAAGCCAAATAATGATGTTTTTCATCAAGTCACTATTGTTTACCAAGACTTCACATCAATTTCTGTTCTTCCCCTCACAATACCACATAGCAACCATAAACTGTTTGCATAACTTTATTCTTTATCTCTTTTAGAAGATAAGGAGGCTGATGATTCTACTTGCTTTTAGGTTTGCAGAGAACTGTAACTGGTAAGATTAGTTTGGGATTCACAACACTTGTGCTTGGTCCAACTTACCTAATTATAAATTGTGTCAATATCATCAGAAAAAACCTATCTGTTTTTAATTTTCCAACCACTCCATGTCAGCTGACTACTCTCCCAGTGAAGCTGCAAAAATTCAAGCATGCTTGAGAAATCAGGCAGCTAACACATTTTAGAACTAAGGGGATTTTATATTCTCCATGAATCTTTTGATACCACAGACCAGCTCTCCAGCTGGTGTTGTTATAGCTCTACTCAAGTAACTAGACCTGTTCTAATCTGCTCCAGAGACAATCTCTCTGCACAACCCTGGGAACATGGGAAGAAAATACACAGTTCTCAAAACTGTAACTTAAAAATTTACCTTTTTCAGTCTTTTACAGAGACATCGAAGTTTAACCTTCTGGCTGCAGTTCAGAGGACAGCTCCCTGAATGACAGATCTCTTTGCATCGGTGACCACATGGTAACTAAGAAGAACAAAACACACAAACAAAACACCCACACCAATAAATGTCTGTAAAATTACAAACTGTTTACATAGAGTTTTTATTTCAGGCGTAGCAGCTTCACAGATTGAAAACTTGACCCCTAAAAAGTACGGAAGGGACACACATGAATAAACCTACATATGGAAGAGGTATTTCATGTTCATGCTAGTCACAATTTTTACTCTGATAAGACACGAGTTTCAGTGCATTACACACAGGAATAAAACAAATCTCTAAAGGTTTGTTCACCTCTAAAGTCCAGTCCTCCTAAACACAGGCACCTTCTACAATCCTTTAAGGACTAGCATGAAACAGTCCCCCACTCTAGTTGCTTTCTGCTGTTTCACTAAGGAGGCTATTCCAGGAGCTCACTACAACATTCAAGAGCTTTCTTTCATTTCCTATTCGAACCAGTCTGTATCCTTGAGTCGTCATCCTCATAATAAAATATTTCTCTAATGTCCTTGCATAAAAGGCTCTTTTATTCTCATCCATCAAAGGGAATATTTTATTGAATTTCAACCGGCTTAAACCAATATGTCTTGAAAACAGGAGTTAGAACTGCACAGGAGGTTTCAAATGGCATTTCAGAAGGAACGATTTCATACAATGCCTTAATGGCACCTTGTTCTTAATAGAGCATCTTCCCCGATACATCTCTAGCTCTCATTTGCATTTCTCTCCAGTAAATCATGCTGTGACAATAAGAATTGCTGTTGTTTCCTGGGAGCTTATCATTAGCCTTGACATGTCTTAGCTACAGAGCAGGCAGATACCATGTCCAAAAGACATGTGTTCTGCAGATGCACCTACTCACACAGTTGTCATATACTGACACCCCACAAATTTTCTTCAGGGAATTCAATGGGCTTTAGTCCTAGGGTCATTACTGAACACAATGCAAGGTCAGGCAATTACCCAGCAGTCTCTGAGAAAACTCCCTGCTGTTGAGTGATCTTATTCCAACTTTTCATTTAGTTCTATTGTTCTTGTTTTGAAGGTGTTGTTTTTTTTCCTAAATATTTCTAAATAATCAAATACAAGCAGGTTTTGCTAGCAGTATGCCGAGGTGGCCAAGAAGGCCAATGGCACCATGGCCTGTATAAGGAATTGTGTGGCCAGAAGGAACAGGGAGGTGATCATTGCCCTCTACTCAGCTTTGGTGAGGCCACACGTCGAGTCCTGTGTTCAGTGTTGGGCCCCTCACTACCAGTGGGACAAGAAAGTCTCTGTCTGAAGAGCTTCTACTAGATACACAGTGCAGCAGAAAGGATTTTTTGGGCTTGTTTTCAAGTGTTCATGCTGAGCACCAAATATTGTGCTAAAATAGAAAGCGAACACCACTTTAGAACTTAGATATTGTGTTGGGGGATATGGTTAGGGGTGAACTTGTAGAGTAGGATTGATGGTTGGACTCGATGAACCCAAAGGTCTTTTCCAGCCTGAATGATTCAATGATCTTAGGAAGTCCTTTCTCTTGGAAAGGGTGATCAGACACTGGAATGGATTATCCAGGGTAGTGGTGGAGTCCCCATCCCTGGAGGTATCACAGTATCACCAAGGTCGGAAGAGACCTCATAGATCATCAAGTCCAACCTGTTACCACAGAGCTCAAGGCTAGACCATGGCACCAAGTGCCACGTCCAATCCTGCCTTGAACAGCTCCAGAGTTGGCGACTCCACCACCTCTCTGGGCAGGCCATTCCAGTGGCCAATGACTCTCTTAGTGAAGAACTTTCTCAAGAAGGTGTTTAAAGACAGACTGGATGTGGCCCTTAGTGCCCTGTTCCGGCTGCTGTGGTGATGTTAGGTCATAGGCTGGGCTTGATGAGCTCAGAGGGCTTTTCCAGCCTCAATCATTCTGTGATTCTGTGATATAACCTTTTGGAGAAGTTCTTTCAAGTTCTTGTCATGAAGTTCTCGCAATAGGCTTGATCTATATTTGTTGAGAGGTGGAGGGTGTTGACAGGGTAAGATTTGCTAAGGCTGCTCCTTCAACCTGCATTTATCACCAATCTGACATGTTTGTTAGGTTGAGGCAGAATTCAGAACGAGAAGAGACATGGTAAGAAGACAGAACTCTCAGAGCAGAAGACATCACAGGTAAAGCAGCATGAGGGAACGGAGTGGAATCAGGGAATGGATGGAATCATGTTATTTATGAGTGCTGGCTAAATATGGCATGAGAGAAAGACTCTGAGCTACACAGAGTGAAAGGCCCAACCAGAACAACAAAACAATAAGTGATTATGGGATAAAATATTTTCTTTCATAGCAGCAAAAGAGAGTTTCTCAGAAATTCTGGAGAGTTTCACCATGGAAACACGTTCTAAAACATTTGTGCCTATTCTAGTTTTTTCCACTCAAGAAATTTTCTAACCTTACCGTGGGGAATGGAGTGTAGAGAGGGCTTTCTCATTCAACACAACTAATGATCAAAGAATAACAAGCAATGCAAGGATTTCTGAAAGCGCGTAACAACAGCACTGGGAGGGACAGGGAAGGAGTCACTTTGCCCATTCTTCATGTCCTACAGCAGTATCATCCACAAAACTATAAATCCTGCTACATGTCCAGTCTGTTATTGATGAAAAAGAGATTGTCTCTTTCTTCCTAATGCTCAGCCCTCATGGATTTATAGATAGTCATTAAATCCCCTTGATTACTCTCTTCTTCAAGCTGGAAAGTCTCACGTCTCTCAGTCTCTCCTCATAAGGCAAGTGCTCCAGTCCCCTCATCATCCTTGTAGACCTCCAATGCACTCTCTCAATCCGATCTCTGTCCATCTTGAATTGGGGAGCACAGAATTGGACACAGTACTCCAGATGTGGCTTCACTAGGGCAGAGCAGAGGGGCAGGAGAACCTCCTTTGATCTGCTGGACACACTCTTCTTGATCCATCACAAGGTTCCATGGGCCTTCTTGGCCACCAGAGCACGTTGCTGTTCCTTGGAGCAATGGATTTTGTTGTCCACAAGATCTCCAAAGTCCCTCTCCACAAAGGTGCTCTCCAGTAGATCATCCCTCAAACTGTATTGATGCATTTCATTACTTCTTCCCAGGTGAAAGACTCTTCACTTAATCTTGTTGAAAGTCATTCTCATATTTTTTCCTAATCTAACAGGATCAAATTATTTCAGAGACCAGGTTTTAACTTTTTGCATGCTTCAACATTCAAACCTTTCGTGACTTGGAGACAAATCTCTACCCCTTCAATATAAACTTTCAGTTTGACAGCAAGACATTAATAAGTGACCTCTGAGTTCACTGACCATCTTTCAAAACTATCATTTAACACAAAAATTTAGTCTTCTCTAGTTTGGTTTATGAAACCAATGGGAGGGACCCAACAGGTTGGGTAATGCTCGGCTAGAGAGCACCCCTGGGGAGAGGGAGCTTGGAGATCTTGTGGATAACTAAAAATGGATCAGCAGTGGGCCCTGGTGGTCAAGAAAGCAACGAGGTGTTAGGATGGATCAAGAGGAGTGTGTCTAGCAGGTCAAGGGAGGTTCTTCTACCCTTTCATTCTGCTTTAGTGAGGCCACACTTGGAATACTGTGTCCAGCTCTGGGCTCCCCAATTCAAGAGGGACAGAGAACTGAGTGAGTTCAGTGCAGAGCTATGAGGATGACTGGAGGTCTGGAACAACTGCCTGACAAAGACAGATTGAGAACATTCGGAGTTTTTGGTTTGGACAAAAGAAGTCTCCAAAAGGATTTAATCACAGAATGCTACAGATTGGAAGGGACCTCAAAAGATCATCCAAGTCCAACCCCCTCTGTTGGAGCAGGGTATATCCAGACTGTCTCCCATCCAAGTATAAACTAGGCCCAACCCTGCTTAGCTAATCCAGTATTCATTCTCTATGTCTCTTCACCCAACATCTATTCAGTGCTGTCTACAAATCCATGAGGGCTGGGTGCCAAGCAGAAAGGAATCCTTTCTTTTCAGTGGCATTAGACAGGACATGGTGTAACGGATGTAGGCTTGAGCACAGGAAGTTTCACCTCAATCTGAGGAAAAACTTCTTTACAGTCAGGCTTATTAACTATTGGAAGGGGATCTGCAGGGTGATTGTAGAGTCCCCTTCTCTGGAGACATTTCAGACCCAGCTGGATGCAGTTTTGTGGAGATGATTTAGGCTTTTTAGGCAGTTATGCTTTTCAGTAATTTGTGTCCTGCTTGAGCATTGTTTGACTCAATGGCCTTTGAAGGCCCCTTCCAACCCTAATAAACAGTATCAAGAACTTTGCAAAAAGGTAAAAATCAACAAAACTCCACGCATACATCAAATGAATTATTTCTTTGTTAATTACCTCTTTTGGACACTGGTTTTTGCAGGAAATAAGTAGCTCCTTTTCTTTTGCACCAGCACAGGTTTGTTTTCTGGAATAGAAAAGATGCATTTGTCATCAATTCCAAGCAAAACCCAACACAAGTCCATGCAATTAGGGTTATACATGTGTGAAGAAAAATGGTCTTTAGACTGCCTTGCCATTAGTCTATTTGCCATTAGACTGCCTTGCAAACAAAAAAACCCCAATAAATTCAGAGGATTTGAGGTATTTAAAAGAAAACACACAAAAAAGAACATAGAATCAGAGAACCATTCAGGCTAGAAAAGATCTGAATCGAGTCCAACCACTAGCCCTAGTCTAGCAAATTCACCACTAAACCAGAGTTCTAAGTACCACATCTAAATCACTTTTAAACACCTCCGGGGATGGTGACTCAACTCTCTCCCTGTGCAGACTGTTCAAGGCCTGATCACTCTTTCAGCGCATGGAATGAATGTTTTCAGTGCAATGCTGGAATAGGTTGTCCAAGGAAGTTGTGGCTTCCCCATCCCTGGAAGTGTTGAAGGCCAGGTTGGCTGGGGCCCTGACCTACTGAAGGTGTCCCTGTCTCTGCAGTAGGAGTTGGAACTAGATGGGGCTCTTCCAATCCTGGCCATTCTATTATTCTATGACTATGCAGAGGATAATGCTTGTATCTCACATTTAGTAAAGTCCAACTAACCATCTATCCACACCCCCTCTCCCCCCAAATGATTAAGAAGGAGTATAGTTATTGAGAAGTTTTCCACTGAAAACATCTAGAGTTCAAAGGACATTAGTTGTAAAGACTTTTTACACTAACCATGTATGCTGGTTTGAGGGTTAAAGGTAGAACCCTCCAGAACAGATTGTTAGATTCCCCTCCCACCAATACAGGAAGGAAATATAAACAAAGTTGAAATTGTCAATAAATTGTGGTTTTATTCAAAACGAAATAAACTGAAAAGAGGAAAGAAAATACCAACAGAAATTTAGGGAGATGGTGTAAGGGAAGAACTATGTACAGGAGGCAACTTGGCATAATTCTGGCCTCCAATCACTAGGGGGCACTCGCCATGGCGCGGCAGCAAGAGGCGTTCGCACTCGGCTGCCATCACCCGGCTGCCATCATGTCCGTGCCGCACCGGAAAAGAAGAGAGGGAGGGAAAATTGCGCGGGCCAGTCGCGTGCCCTTCTCCCGCGTGCACCGAGTGCTTGGCTATTGGAACCCTGCCGGCACCCCGCTCTGCCGGCACTCACCTGACAACCGCGTACCCAAACCCCTGCGGCCCATTTCCCCCTTGCGAAAACAGAACCGCACTTAGAAGCAGTCTAAGGCAAAACAATACATTCAGCAGTAAATGCCACACAAGCCAACTGGCAAACTTTAAATAGAAGAAAAAAGGAAGCATTACGAGGAAAATTATAACCTTTCTGAGAAATTTTGTAACTTGCCACAAAGAGCAGTTCACGCCCCCCGCCCCCCCAACATGTCAAATGGTTTCCAGTTAGTAACACTCAAATGACAAGCTGGGTTCAGTTCTGACACTTACAAGCATTCAATATACAGGACTGAGAGTCTGCAGTGACACTTTATTTTAAGCATCTGGAGACATGATGGGCAATCCCCAGGATGACAGGGCAAAACACATCGGTGAGGACAGCCAGATAACCGGGGCTTAGTACACTCCTCTTCACACTGTGAACATTCTGGACCTGCCTAACAAAATAAAGACAAAATACTGCACAAAGTGTCAAACATTTGTTTGTTAGATTTTGTTAACAAGCTTTTATATAGAAAAAAGAGTCAAGGGTGTTTTTGCTAAGTGAATCCAGCTATTCCGTAAGATATATTGACCTTATTGCTGTCTACAACTACCTGAGGGGTGGTTGTGGCCAGGAGGAGGTTGCTCTCTTCTCTCAGGCAGCCAGCACCAGAACAAGAGGACACAGCCTCAAGCTCCGCCAGGGGAAATTTAGGCTTGAGGTGAGGAGAAAGTTCTTCACCGAGAGAGTCATTGGCCACTGGAATGGCCTGCCCAGGGAGGTGGTGGAGTCGCCAACTCTGGAGCTGTTCAAGGCACGATTGGACGTGGCACTTGGTGCCATGGTCTAGCCTTGAGCTCTGTGGTGACAGGTTGGACTTGATGATCTATGAGGTCTCTTCCAACCTTGATAATACTGTGCTACTGTGATACTGTGATATCCCTCAAACAAAAATAATTATTCAAGTGTTTTTAAAAGAAAAGCAGGAATGTCAGTATTTGTCAAAGAGACACAGTTCTACTTTGCTTCCTCGGCATAAAAAGGCTTCTTAATATTAGTTGTTATTAACAGATGATTCTCTATGGAAAATTGTTAGAAAAATAAGTCATTTCATAGTCAGAACTAACTTTTCCCACACACCACGCTATTGTAATGCTTTAGTCATGAAACATCATAGAATCCTAGAATGTTAGGGTTTGGAAGGGACCTCTGGACATCATCTAGTCCAAATCCCCTGCCACAGCAGGATCACCTAGGACAGACCTGCACCCAGGCTCTGACAGTCTCCAGAGCAGGAGACTCCACAACTTCTCTGAGCAGACTGGGCCGTATCAGTATCACCCTCACGGTAAACAAGTTTCTCCTCATGTTGAGGTGGGATTTCCTATGTCCTAGCTTATTCCCACTATTCCTTGCCCTACTACTGAGCACCACTGAAAAAGACTGGTCCCTTCCTCTTTACCCCCACCCTTCAGATACTAATAGACATTAATAAGATCCCCAATCAGCCTTCTCTTCTCCAGACTCTGCCTTTTCTCATAGGGTTGATGCTCAAGCCCCTTCACATCCTCATAGCTCTCTGTTGGACTCTCTCCTGTAGATCCCTGTCTCTCTTGAATTGTGGAGCCCAAACCTGGACAGGTGTGGTCTCAGCAGGGAAGAGTAGAGTGGAAGAATCTCTCTAGACCTGCTTGACACACTGGACATCACGCTGTCATACAGGGGTGGGATGGGTGGTTTATTTGGTTTTGAGAAGCAAACTTTAAGTCATTCAATTTCCATGTACAATATATTGTATTATCTTTCAAAAATTACTAGGTTAGGCATATACCGGGAAGCTGGCTAAGGCACTGCTTAAACTCCACAGAGCACCAAAAGTCTACAAGAGTTGTAGCGCTGTTCTCAGCCCAGGTGCTATCACTAACATGAGCACAGTAACTTAAATTCCATTTCTATTCATCGTCTTAATAACTCATCAAGAACCCCAGCCTGCAATCAAATAAACAGACTGACATGATTTACGAACTAAACCTACAGAGCAGTTTTAAGACCCATTGTTATGTTCAAACACTCTGTCTCAGATAAGCCAAAGCAGAGCAAATTTATCCAACAATGAATCTTCATGGATGCTTCATGAATGAAGTGGCATGTTAACATTTCAGTTGATGCTGTTCAAAAGATAAGATTTTTTACCCCATGTTTCCTTCAGTTCCTTTTTCTCCAGCTTCTACAGTTGAACAATTTTTGCTGAAGTTTAAACGAGAATGCTTGTATAACGATCATTTACAAAATCTAGCTCCCCCAAACCTCACAGCTAAGAAAGAAAATAGCAACTGAAAGAGTTTAGAAAACACTGATATTGTATTATTTATTATTACCTAACAGTAGATAAAACCAAGCAGCTAGCTCTTCCACACTAAAACAACATGCAAAACAACCTTGAATTCCAGACTTTTCCAGACACAAAGATCATTGCTCAGACATACAAGCAAGAAATATAATTAGCTTTTTTCTGACTTACCCTGCAATTTAGTCTATCAAAACAACGGAACAAAAACTCTTAAGTGTCAAAAAAGTAACTTGAGACTATAAAAATCCATAGAAAATTGAGAAACAAGATTTCCCGACGCTTCACATGCACATCCACTCCTGTTTTCCAAGATGTGTTGTGTCATTCAACAGTGAACTAGAAATAAGCCTGACATATTCACATTTTAATTGGTTTAACTGAAGAAGCAGGCAGACAGGCTCTTACAGTCATGGAGATGCTTAAACAACTGTCACTCTCAGTATTTACTGATGTCACTCAGTTGCTGCAGGTTCTGCAAGTTGCACTAATAGCCCCTACTCAAAGAGAAGTTCCCCTTTCATGGTTAGAACGATGTGGTAACTGCAATATATACAGCGATTAGATGGCAACACCACTTCTACGATTGGAATTCACAGAGATATCATCCTATTTAAGTTAAAACACAACAATATGAAGATATAACATCTATGGTTTGCACTTAACACTTGGCTTTCTGAACTCCCGGAGCGCACACGTTGCAACTTTTCCTGAATTAATGCTCCAACCATGCTTCTCCCAAGGCACAACCTGTGTGCTTCTGACTGCTAGAATAACTTCCGTTTTGTACTCCAGTTTTGTTTCAGCAATTATCACCATAGAGCATTTTAATCTAAGTTTCTAGTACACAACTAGAATCACCTCAGCGCTTGACCTCTTTCACCTATTTTGGAACATCCCCAGTGCTCACCTCCCCAGTAAACATTTTCCCCAACAGACTGCAAGCACTTTTGCACATCTATAGGGGTTATCAGGAGGTTATTTGATGCTGACAGTTACAAAAACTCACTTTAGAAGAGACATGGCAAGAGTGTTAAACCAGGCTTTGATGAAAGTAACGTATGTTAACATAAACAGTGCAGCACTGCAAAATATAGGCTCAGGTTTATAGCATAAAGAATAGCTTAGCTTAATGTCACAGCAGCAATGGGCACAGATCACATACAAGCATCCCAGTGAAATCCAGAACAGATCTTGTGCCTTCTAGCGGCAAATCCTTTATTTTTCAGTTACGATGTACAAAACACGCACAGGAAAAAGCAATAAGGAAACCAAAATACCTTCCTCCTGTCTGCATCACTGCTGAGATCAGTCACATAATGACACTCTTTCATGCAGGTATGATTCTGGCAATCAAGGAGCCTCCCACAAAATCTTCTACATGAGTAGGGATTTGCAGAGTGGCATGGTAACAGACTCACCTAAGATATAAAAATAAATAAATAAATGTAAAGCGAGTGTATACATCCACACATTGCACACACATGCTGCTGTGTGTGCCTCTTCCAGAATCACAGAATTACTGAGGCTGGAAAAGCCCTCTGAGCTCATCCAGCCCAGACCAGGACATAACATCACCACAGCAGCCAGACCAGGGCACTTAAGGGCCACAGCCAGTCTGTTGTTAAACAGTCGCCAGGGATGGCTACTCCTCCATTGCCCTGGGCAGTCCAGTCCAGGGTGTTACCACCATTTCTGTGAGAAGGGGCTTCCTAACCTCCAACCTAACCCTCCCCTGGCAGCTTCAGGCCCTGCTCTCTTGTCCTGTCACTAGCTGCCTGGGAGAACAGCCCGACCTCCACCCACACAAACAAACTCTAGATAATATATACACACACATATTTATACACACGTGGGCACAGGCACAGCGTCAATACAGAGAAAAGTTGGTTCTTCTCTTTTTAAAAGAAAAGCGCACCATCTACTTGACCTTTTCTTAAATACCCTTTAGGTTCCCATCGCAACGTACTTACACACATCTTCCTTCTTTTTAAACCCTATGTGTCTGACACTTTAGCTAAAAGCTCTTGGTTAAAATACAGTCAGGGTCTCTAACTCACAACTTTGGTGGCAACCTAGGTGGGATGCGTGGGGATCCAGACAAGGACCCACACAACATTTTATCAACAGAACTGCCGGGAGTGGGAAGGGAAAGAAGAAATGGCTCTGTAACAGGACAAGTATTTGAGTGTTTTATGACACATCTGTATTTTCTAATTTGAGGTTAATGCTCCAGTTAACAGAGCTCTGGAGTACTATTTGAGCATCTATTTAGAAGCCTTTAATCTTCTTTGGTACTGAAATGGAATGCCAACTCCTAACTTTGTTAACTAGGTTACTTAAGTCAAACAGTACAAGTCTCTCTGTATCGCAAGGAACTTGCCGTCCCTATTTGTCAATTGTTATGCAATATTCACATGGGAAAAAAATTAGTTTCTGTGATGCTGTCAAAAAAATTGATTTTTTTCTTAATATCATGATCATTTTGCAGAGAAAAACAAGAACTATTTGTGGTGCTATTACGCAACAGACTAATGTGACATAATTCAGTCTGACTAGACCATGGGTGTGACTCTGTGTCATGGCTCAAGTTGGCTGAACAGCTTTGTACTCTACCTCTGCCTTATTCCTCATCCAGCTCTACAGACCCAACTCACACTCTTGCTTTCTTTGAACAAACCCTGCCACACAGCTGTCTTTAGAGCAAGACCATTCATCTAATCACAATGGAAGAAAAGGAATTAGTAGGAAAAAAGTTCCTTGTCTTTTGCTAGGTTTGCAAGCTGACTGAGCACTGGGCAGCACTGGAACTGAAACAAGGGTCCCCGCACAAGGCAGAGCAAGGGGCGTTCTCCCTCTATCACTGTCCATGTTGATTTCCCTTCATCCTAAAGAAAAAATATACAAGGCAGAACTTGAGTCCACTTGCCTACAGAAATGTTTTCTGAGTTTCATCCACAAAAATACTGTACTCTACATCCAGTCACCAGATAATACAATTGATTCACTAGACTTTCAAACTGTCCTCTCACCCTGGCCCACAGAGACTCTAAACATGAGTTGTCTGCAAGGCAGGCTGAACAATAAGCATGGAATACACAGGATAAAAACCTGAGGTTATCATATCCAGCTGCCCTCCCAAACCTATGTCAGGGCTGAGGCTAATTGTGTTGGCTAAAGCACTAGTATCACTATAGCAACTAGTCTGCCTGAATTCCTCCCTGCAAACACCCTACAACCCAGTCTCTGATCGCTTATGTTTCTGTTGACCAAATTAGCAACAGTCCTCATAAAGGTCTGAAGATAACAGTAATATAGAACAGTGACACACACTAATGATCAAAGCTTTCATCATTCCTAATGCCCTGACCCATCCTTCTCATCCTGCTCCACTTCACTCCTCCTTCCACAGAGTCACAACTTACTTTCAGTACCAACCTAAGTAATGAAAGGAAGGTAAAAGACTGAATGGTGCACTGAACAATAACATCTGCCACTTCCCACTCCTCTACCTTTTCTTTATCCCCCATGTTTACTTAATTTTTTTGGTTTAATTTTGATTTGAGGAGAGATTACTTGTTAGGAGCCAATGTGGCTGTGAAACGCTGGACATCACGTTTTGGTTTTCTTTCTTGTAGAGACCTCAGAGCAGCATTAAAACGTTCAGTGCGAAAAGAATATACCATGAACACTCCCTCATCAAATACATTACAAAATTATTGTTTTCCTTGACTGCTCTCAAAATAGCAAGGAAGCGGCTAAACTTCAGTAGGAAGGAAACAATGTCCTCTGCTGGCTGAGAGGGAAATGTTGAGTCTAGTATCAGCAAATCCAAATAATTACAGCCAGTTAAATTGTCTAGATCAAATAATCAATTTGGTGACTTGACTACAGCTCATGCTTTATTTATGCATAAACTCATGAAATGTAAGGCAAGACTGATATGTCCTATCACAAAACATGTTATTGACTCAATAAAACACTGGCTGATCATAGAATCATTACGGCTGGAAAGAACCTCAGGATCATCAATTCCAGCCCTCATCCCAACATCTCTCTAACCTCTAGATCATGGCCTCAAGTGCTGTAGCTATTCAGTTTTTAAACACCTCCAGGGATGATGATTCCACCATTACCTCCCTGGGCAGCATGTTCCACTGCTCAACCACCATGTCAGGAAAGAACTTCTTCCTAAGATTTAATCTAAACCTCCTCTGATGCAACTTGAGACCTTTTATCCTCGTCCTATCATTAGTAACGATAGGTACCAGCCTCACTACAACCTCCTTTTAGATAGATGTAGAGAGCAATAAGATCTCCTCTCAGCCTTCTCTTCTCTAGACAAAACAACCACAGTTATCCACCTGAAAGCTTTAGTGTGGAAAACAAGAAAATGCTGTCTCAGTAACAAAAAGGCACCGTTGTTCTTTACATTCACATTCACAGCAGAGTTTTCTCTAAAAAACCCACAGGTACCTCTGATTTCATCAGTGCATGCTTCAATCCAAGTCACACTGTGTGGAAGTCTCCTATACAACACCATGTCCTTTACCCTTTCAAACTAAACACAGCAGACTCTAGAACTGAGGAACATGTGTGACAGGCAGAGAATGATAACCACAGAATGAGCAAGAAACACTCCAAAAAGTATATCCTGGAAAAAGACCGCCCACAAACAATTTAAACTACTAAAACACAAACCATGAGTTTAAACATTTGTCCAAGAATTCTGAAAGTCAAGTAGATTTTATTTTCTTCAAAAGAATCACAGAACATTAGGGATTGGAAGGGACCTCAAAGATCATCTAGTCCAATCCCCCTCCCACAGCAGGACCACCTAGATCAAGTAGCAAAGGAACACATCCAGGTGGGTTTTAAATGTCTCCAGAGAAGGAGACTGCACAGCATCCCTGGGCAGCCTGTTCCAATGCTCCTCTACCCTCACTGGGAAGAAGTTCCTTCTCATATTTATGTGGAACCTCCTATGTTCCAGCTTACATCCCGCTGTCCCTTGTCATATCACTAGATGACATTGAGAAGAGCCTGGCTCCATCCTCCTGACACCCACCCTTCACATATTTCTAGACATTAATGAGGTCAACCCTCAGTCTCCTCTTCTGCAAGCTCAAGAAACTCAGCTCCCTCAGCCTTTCCTCATAAGGGAGGTGTTCCAATTTATCATCCTCGTTGCTCTACGCTGGACTCCCTCCAGCAGTACTTTCTCCTTCTTGAACTCAAAGGACCCAGAACTGGACACAATACTACAAATGTGGTCTCACCAGGGTAGAGTAGAGGAGGAGAAGAACCTCTCTTGATCTGTTAACCACCCCACTTCTGAAAAACCCCACAATGCATTTGGCCCTCAAGGATGCAAGGGCACACTGCTGGCTCATGGTCATCCCACTGGCCACCAGGACCCCCAGGTCCCTTTCTCCTACACTGCTCTCCAACAGGTCAGTCCTAACCTATACTGGTACCTGGGGTTGTTCTTACCCACATGTAAGACTTCATTAAATTACTCCCTGCCCAGCTCTCCAGCCTGTCCAGGTCTCACTGAATGGCAGCACAGTCTGCCAGGATGCTGTGGCAGACCGTGTCAAATGCCTTAAACAAGTCAAGATAGACCACATCCACCACTCTGCCATCATCCATCCACCTGGTTATGCCTTCATAAAAGGCTATCAGGTTGGTCAAGCACGACTTTCCCTTTGTAAAGCCATGCTGACTGTCCCTAATGACCCTCCTGTCCTTGATGTGCCTGGAGACAGCCTCTAGGACAAATTGTTTCACCACCTTTCCTGGGATGGAGGTGAGGCTGATTAGTCTAGAGTTACCTGGGTCCTCCTTCTTTCCCTTTTTGCAGATTGGACTGACATTTGCTATCCTCCAGTCCCTAAGAACCTCTCCTGATCCCCATGACTTAGAAAAGATGATGGAGAGTGGCTTAGCAATGACCTCCGCAGTCTCCAATAGCACTCGTCAGTGCATCCCATCTCGGCCCATGGATTGTGTACATCCAGTTTGATCAACTTATCTCTAACCCAGTCCTCATGAACCAAGGCAGGCTCTTCTCTTTCCTTAACTTCCTCTTGAGCCTCAGCAGTCTGGTGCTTGAAATCAAGACAGCCCCTAGAAGTATAGTGACAGGCAAAGAAGGTGTTGGGTATCTCTGCTTTCTCTGCACCCTCTGTTTCCAGGGTACCCACCTCATTCAGCAGGATGCCTACACTGCCTCTAGTTTGTCTTACCTGCAGTGTATTTGAAGAAGCCCTTTTACTTGCCCTTGACCACTCCTGTTAAGGTTTAATTCCAAGGATGTCTTGGCTTTTCTAGTTGCGCCCCTACATCCTCTGACCAGAGCCTTTTAATCACCCCAAGTGGCCATCCCCTCTTCCCATGACCTATACACTTTCTGCTTTCCCTTCAGTTTGACCAGCAGCTCCCTGTTGAACTGCACAGGTCTTCTGGCACCCTTCCTTGACTTCTTTCCTGTTGGAATGTTCTTCTCTTGGGCTTCAAAGAAGTGGTATTTGAATGTTAACCAGCTATCTTGGGTCCCTTTACCTGCCAGTACCCTGTCCCATGGGATTTCCCCTAGCAATTGCTTGAAAAGGCCAAAGTTTGCCCTCCTGAAGTCCAGGGTTGTGATTCTGCTAGCTATTCTGCTCCTGGCACATGAGACCCTGAACTCCACCATCTCGTGGTCACTGCAACCAAGGCTTTCCTCAACCTTCACTTCTTCAACAAGACCCTTCTTGTTTATGAGTACAAGATACAGCTGTGCTCCTCTGCTAGTGGGCTCCTCCACTGTTTGCATCATTAAGTTGCCACCAATGCACTGGAGAAACTGCCTGGACTGTGGATGCCTGGCTGAGTAGGTCTTCCAGCAGATATCAGGTTAGTTAAAATCCCCCATGAGAACCAGGGCCTGTAGCTGTGAGGCTGCTGCCAGCTGCCTGTAGAAGATCACAACTTCCTTGTCCCGATCTGGTGGCCTATAATAGACACCCACAACAGTGTCACCCATGCCAGCCTGCCCATTAATCTGCACTAACCAGCTCTCACCTCTTACTCCATCCACCCCTGGACAGAACCAATACATTTCAGCTGCTCTCTCACATAAAGAACAACTCCTCCACCCCACCTTGCTGACCAGTCCCTCCTAAAAAGGACATAGCTGTCCATGATCACATTGCAGTCACACGAGTTGTCCCACCAGATCTCCATAATTGCCACCAGATTTCTAACTCCTCCTGCTTATTCCCCATGCTACATGCATTGGTGTACAGGCATTTCAGGGAGTGAGCTGAGCGCTCCGATTTCACCCTGGGATAGCAAGTGGCCGCCTGGTTTTCATTAAGACCAGACCTGTCCCACTGGTGCGCACCCAGCAACAATCCCACCCCCCTCAAATCTAGTTTAAAGCCCTCTGAATGAGCCCTGACGATTCCTGCCCCACAACCCTTTTTCCCCTCTGAGACAAACCTCTCCCATTAGACCTGTCAGATCTGGTGCCTTATAGAACCAGTAATTATCAAAGAGCCCAAAGTCCTGCCTGTAACACCAGTCTCATAGCCAGGCATTTATGGACTGAATCCTTTTATTCCAGCCCGTGTCCTCACCCCAAAATGGAAGTAATGAACGGAATACTATTTGTGCCCCAGACTCTTTTACCAAATGTCCCAAGGCCTTGTAGTCTTCATTCCTCTCACGCTATGAAATACAGCTTCCTCCCCACCTGTCTGGAAGATCAGCAGTGGGCAATAGTCGGCTGATCTCACCAGGTTAGGCACCATCCTAGTGATATCCCTGATTTGAGCTCCAGGTAGACTGCACCCAAAACCTTGTGATGAACTACTTCACTCATCTTAAAATATGGACAAATACAATATTTATCTTTCATGTTTTTTCAGACTAACTAAGAAAGATATCCTTTATACTGCACATTAGAAGGGAGTTTCCACAACTCACCTCATGCTGCCCGTGACACTTCCTGTTAAAGAGAAAAAGCAGAGAGTTAGAACACTAGAACACACGAAGTTCTTCAGTAAGGGACTCAAAACAGCTTTTTCACACAAAAATAATGCAACCTCTTTTCTCTATCATCTATCTATACAGGTTAATGCCGCCTTTCTCTCAACATTTGTTTGCATTTTATGCTAGAAATCCCAAAATCATTGTTCCATGTGTGGATAAATCAGTTCTATTAATTAGTTGTATATTATTAATAACATCTATCAAATAAATATACCCAAATTGCTTACAAAAGGTTTTCCTTTGGAAGTACTAATGTATTAGCAGTCTTCATTTTTCCAGAGAACTATCTAGTTCAACTACAGAATTGTTTCCAATTCTATACCTTTCATAATGGTTTACCATTCCTAAGGAAGAACAACTGCACACTGATCAGAATTGCTGACTCACTCCAACATGGGTCTCCCAAAAGTAAATCCATTATTTAGCTCTATTTGTTTTGTAAAGCATCTTTTTCCTTTTAGTTCTGACTTAATATCTATCATCTCCTTCCGACATACTATTTACTGAAACTTTCTAAGACAGAACAGAGACAAAGGAAGTCCTGTGTCTGGGACCAACTAAATCCCAGTAACACTGCAGGTTGGGGTTATAATAGTAGTCTTTACACAGGAAGAGGAAGCTGTCAAGAAGCAGCAGCCAGGCTTCTTCCTGAGGTTCACAGAGAAGAGACAAGACACACCAATACCACTCTGCAACAAGAAAGGTTGTGACTGAATCTCAGAATCATGGAATTGCCTAGGCTGGAAAAGACCTTCAAGGTCATTGAGTCCATCTAGACTGGATACACAGGAGAGGAAAAAATCAACCAAACAGAAGAAAAACAGGGTCATTATATTCCAGTACTGAAAGAGGTTGTCCAGAAAGGCTGCACAATGAGTATATTTGTTAATCTTCAAGGTCCAGCTGGACAAAGCTGAAATAAATTGGCCTGGATTCTTTGTTGATCTGCTTTAAGCAGAAGGATGGACTGGATGACCTCAAACTCAAGATTCTTCCAGCCTCAAAGTTCTGAGAAATTAATAGAGCAAATACTTTTCCAGAAACTCCCTGTAACTATTGATAGAAACAGTCATAGAATACACTGCATTCCAAATTCTTGGGACACTCATGTTCAAAAATACCAGTTAATTAGGGAAAAAAACCCTCAAAAACCTATAATGACATCTCAGTGGTAAAGGATGGAGTCCTCACTAACATCTATCCATGTATTATACATTTATTTAGATTATTGTCCACTATCTTATTCATTCAAATGCCACAATGATTCTTAGAGCCCTAATAATGATCTTATTAGATCAGGTATTTTGCTCGGCAACAAGAAGTTACTTTATACCTATAGTTTTGTTTACTATTGCTATTTTGTCAATTCAAGAAACTTCTTTCACTTAAAGAGCAAAACAAAAACAAATTATAGCTGCAAAGACTGATCAAGACAGTTAAATTATTCCAGAATTAATGCCACCTTAATTTGCCCCAAGCACAATGTAATGTTATGATACTTCCTCTAGTTAGACAAGTACAGCTTTTTCAGTACAGTTTACTTCTCACTCAGCAGACTTGCCTCTCCTGAGGTGGAATCTTCAGCACAGAGCAGGTGATTTTGATGTCTGAATTCAGAGGAACTAGATGATGTGCTCTGCGTAATGTCTCATGTTACACAACAACCTTTGCTGAATAGGTAGGAACAAGAGTTTCTACAGGCATCGACCTAAACGCTGAAACTAGTCTGTGTGCAACTACACATTCTTCACCTTCTGGGAGTCAGCCCAAGTTTCAGAAGCACTACATGGTCACAGTTTTGAACACAAGTACGAACCATCATACTACAAATCTTAAGATATTAAGTAAGGCAGTTAAATGGATATTTATCATCTTCCTCTAATTACCATTTCAAAAGCTGACTTCATAATATTCCCTTATTAAGCAGATTAAGTCTAAACAACAGCTAGGTATCAGCATTTGTGAATTATGCAGGGCTTAAAACACAGACTATAATACAAAAACAGACCAATGTTGAATTTCAAATTCTTCTTCCACAATGCAAATACAAGTGCTATCAAATTTAGAAAGAATGGTGAAAAGCAGTCATCATCAGATCTTTCCTTATATCCTCAGCATCATACATCATAGAGGTGCTTTGGCTCTACTCATGGAGCAGAACCTTCTGGATGTGTCAAAAACAGAAAGGAGACAAACAGATGGGATGGAACCCCTTCATTATTATGTAACTGAACAATTGAGAAACAAAAGCTGCAATTAATTACACAGAAAATCACGATCCTGGAAACTAAACGAGAGGGAAACTGTACAGAAAATCATTTATCACTGAAGACTATGAAACCACAACAGCTGTCTTTGCTATTCTTTTAATGTAGCATTGCACACAACAAGGATTACAAACAACTAGCATCTACAAATGCTACTAGTCCTTTCATATGTGGAGTACATGCAACCAGAATGTCTATGAACAACTACTAATGTTTCCCTTTTTAGGAAAAAGGTGTTCACACCAGCTCACTGCATCTAAACAGTACAGTACTAAAAGGAAAATCTGATCTACTGATCAGATCTTCTTTTAATACTGAAGATCTACTTTTAATACTGATCTACAACAGTATTAAAAGGAAAAACTGCTTTCCACAGCAAAGCTTTCTTTTTTGTTGTTTTTTTTTTTCTACTTACATTGGTATGGGAACCTTACAAGGAGGGCATGGTAGTGCAGTTTGAATAAAAGCTGGCTCAGATGGCTGTTCCCAAGGACCTGCAGACTGATGCTGAGAACAGAAGACATCACTAGTTAAATAACACCACAGCAATGGAACTATCTGCTTAGCCATAAACAAATGAGAGGACAAGAGAAAAGGGTTCCAGACTTGAGGAGGGAAGATTGCGGTTGGACATGAGGAACAGATTGTTTCCTGTGAGGAGGCTGAGATTCTGGAACAGGTTGCCCAAGGCAGTTGTGGCTGCCCCATCCCTGGAAGTGTTGGTGGTGAGGTTGGCTGAGGCTCTAGTGAAGGTGTCCCTGCCTATGCAGGGGGGTTGGAACTGGATGATCTTTGAGGTCCCTTTCAACCCTGGCCACTCTATACCATTTAAAGCAACCTTGGTCCTGGCAAATCTACTGTCCAGTAAACTACTTTTTTACTACTGGGAATCTCAACAATCCCCATATGCAAAAAACTACAGTTTAATCCTTAGCATGGTTAGGGATGAGAAAATAAAGACCTGTGGCCCTACTGCTAAAAATCAAGCACAATGCCAAACAAAAACACACACCAAAACAGTCCTGAGCCATTTGTAAAGGTAGAAATATTAAAATACGTCAGTCCTTAAAGAAGTTCAATTACCATGCAACACATGCCTGTGTCATTGTTAAAGATGCCAAACACTCCCTCACTTTCAAGATGTGCAAATGTTGATGGTTCAGTATATATCCCTATTTATTTGTAATGTAACTTCAACAAACATCCCAGAGGCTGGAAAAGCCCTCTGAGGTCATCCAGCCCAGACCAGGACCTAACATCATCACAGCAGTCAGACCAGGGAACTAAGCGCCACAGCCAGGCTGTCCTTAAACACTTCCAGGGATGGGGACTCCACTACTGCCCTGGGCTACAACAGCAGTCCATTCCAGGCTCTGATCACCCTTTCTGTAAGGAAGGGCTTCCTATCATTCAACCTAACATTCCCCTGGCAGCTTCGGGCCCTTCGCTCTCGTCCTGGCACTGGTTGCCTGAGAGAAGAGCTCAACCCCCACCTGACTGCAACCCCACTTTCAGGGAGTCGGAGAGAGGGAGAAGGTCCTCCCCCTGAGTCTCCTGGAGGCTAAACATTCCCAATTCCCTGAGCCTGAATTGAGAGGAGGCCTCCCCAGTGCCCAGAACAGGGGGAAAAGTATGTCCCTGGTTCTGCTTGCCACACTATTCCTGATAAAGTCAAGATGCCACTGCCCTTTCGTGCCATAGTTTGAGTAATTCTAACTAGTGAAAATGGCACCTTCCATTATATCTATTACAAAATTAGTCTGATTGTAACAAAGGAGCAGGAATAAGTGGTCTGTAGGTTAAGCAGGTGATGTACCTCTATGCTTAATTGCTGATTTGCTCTGAGCTCCAAAAGCCTCCACCGTGAGATTCAGGTCAAACAACTGCTGCTTGTTCTTCAGAAAACAAACAACACATATTTGTCACTGTTTACTTACTAGGCCAGTTTGCTTCACAAGTGCTTCATCATGACAGGAAACAGGGCACAAATGACCACAAGCTAGTGTCTTCTGGCAGGGCTGACGACAAGGAGGACACCGACCAAAATGACAATAGTGCTTCTCCTGAGTAGGGTGGTGACAGGTAGGGGGTCGACTGAAGTGAAATCCAAGAATAAATCAGTATTACAGCAAGAAATACGAAGTTACAGTCACTAGACAGGCTCAACATAAAAACAATTGAGACAAACAAGTTACAGAGGTTTTTAAATGAGTTTATTTTTCACCTTCAGTAACGGTTAATGTTACAGTAAAATTATACAGGATTTATAAAATTAAATTGAAATCCTAGTTATGTTTGCATATTCAAACAGCTGTTTCAATCCTGGTTCTACTCTGCTACAGAATCTTACTAGATCTGAGTAGAAGATATTCCGTCTCCTTTTGATAGTCAACTCTTCTAGGCAAATTGCCTGGTGACAGTACTTCAAAATGCACAAGATATGGCTTGAATCAGTGAGTGCAGACACAGAATTACAAGTGCTTGGTAAGAAAGAATATTCCCCTTGACAGCAGCCAGCTGCTCATGAAACCACAGCACAGTCATGTCCAACAGGAAGGATTATTGCTAATTGCCATCTCCACAATCAAGAGTCAACAGAATCACAGAACATTAGGGATTAGAAGGAGCCTTGAAAGATCATCTAGTCCAATCCCCCTGCCAGAGCAGGATCACGCAGATCCAGTTGCACAGCAACATGGCCAGGTGGGTTTAAATGTCTACAGAGAAGACCACAACCTGCCTGGGCAGCTTGTTTCAGTGCTCTGTCACCCTCACCATGAAGAAGTTCCTTCTCATAATTATGTAGAAACTCCTGTGCTCTATCTTACACTGTTGCCCCTTGTCCTATCATTCCCTCAGCTTTTCCTCAGTAGGGAGATGTTCCACTCCCTTTGTAGTTCTTTGCAGTTCTGTGCTGGACTCTCTCCAGCAGTTCCATGTCCTTCTTGAACTGAGGGGACCAGAATATTCCAGATGTGGTCTCATCAGGGCAGAGTAGAGGGGGAAGAAAACCACTCTCCATCTACTAACCACCCCCCTTTCTGATCCACCCCAGGATGCCATTGGCCTTTTTGGCCACAAGGGCACATTGCTGGTTTATCGTCATCCTGCTGGCCACCAGGACCCCCAGGTCCCTTTCTCCTGCACCGCTCTCCAACAGGTCAGTCCTCAGCCTATACTGGTACCTGGGATTGTTCTTGCCCAGATGCCACACTCTACACTGTCCTTATTATATTTCACCAAATACCTCCCCGTAACAACTCTGCAGCCTGTCCAAGTGCCGCTGAATAATAATACAGCCTGCTGGGGTGTCAGCCACTCCTCCCAGCTTTGTGTCATCAGCAAATTTACTGACAGTGCTCTCTAACCCCTCATCTGTAAGGGAGCATAAGTGCGTGAGCAATCCAGTCCTTATGCTGGAGGACTTTGCTAACAGCTAAATGCAGCAGGGGAAGGTTTTAGAGGCTGCACAAGGTGCAGGGCTGGACTACCTGCTGTCTGCAGGTGTATGGACAGCTAGCTTGTTTCAGTAAGAACATGGGAGGCATGCCGTCTGTTCAATAGCACTGCCCGTGAGGCGGGTTATGTGCAGTCTATATAAGTTAGTGGCTTTGTTTAATAAACATTCATTCTGGGATTTTGCGAGATCATATTGGTCTGACTGTGAAAGTCCTGTTAGAGCTCCCACAAGAACAGCCTCTCGGTCAACCCTGGACCCCAGGCGAGTAAATCACATCCCTCTTTACTCATCCAAGTCATTCATTAATGGATTGAATAGGACTGGTCCCAGTACCAATCCTTGGAGGACTCCACTAGATCCAGGCCTCCACTAGACCACCTCTGCCCCACTGACCACTACTCTCTGGCTTCCAATCCTTGTCACTACCCGATTGTCCAGACCACACTGCCTCAGTTTGGCTGCGAGAAAGACTGAGAAGTAATATCTGTAATCATATTAATTTTTTTTTGCCTTTTAGAGTCATTTTGTACTACTTAAACTACAATGTTCCAGTTCTTAACAAGAAGCACAAAGGCTCTCCATACTGACCTGCAGAGCTGTTTGCATTTGGGAGGTTTCATGGTACGCTCTCGGCCACACGGCACCTTCATGGCAGTTTTTCCACAATTGCATTTCACATCTACAATCTCTGGACATGGATTACAGCTACCTAAAAACAAATACATTAATGACATGGTTAACTGGTGGCAGAGAATGCATGGTGGAATGAAGGTAAGGAAAGGACCCTGTTCTCAAGCCTTACAATACTGCAGTAGGAAACAAACAGTTCCTATTCAGACTGGATGCAGCGGTGAGAGCGCCCATCCCCAAACGCTATTTTATCAAGGTTTTTGGGTGATCTGGGGGTCCCCTGAACGGGAAAGCTTGCCGGAAGCAGGGAGCAAGCCACTGGGGTTGAACACTCTTGTGGAAGAAGCCAGGCAAGCACCGCAGGGGGTGCGGAACCGGAGCCCTTAAAGGAGGTGAAGTTGTGCTCAGACCGCAGGCAGAAGCAAGAGCACTAGCTGCTTTAGCTGCCGGCAGGGGGGGAGGGGAGTGGAAAATGGTAACAACGCGGCAGCAGAGGAAGACCAGGCTTCGGTCACAACTACACGTGCAGGTGGGAACCCAAACAGAGGTTGTGCAGGTAACAGGCTGTCAAGAATGCAGCGGTTTTTTTCAAATTCCTGGCTGCGTATGGTGCGAGCAAGTAGATTATCTGCTTGACCTGGCAATACATCTGCAAGATGAGGTTGAAAGGCTGCAAGCTGAACTAGAAAGGCTCAGGAGACCTAGAGAAGCTGAAGTAGAGGTAGACAGGTGGAGTCAGGCTCAGCAGTCTGGACAACGGCTAAATAAGAGCCAGATTAAAGGGTGGGGCTGTATCCTATAGTTCTTAGGTGGAGGACAGAAGCCCAAGTAGAAGGGGTGAGTGGAGCAGAGAAGGGTCCTAGTTCTTGGAGAATTGCTCCTGAAAGGGACTGAGGGCCCAATATGCAGAGCTGACCCTCATCATAGGGAAGTCTGTAGTTTACCGGGAGCCTGAATCAGGGACCTCACTAGGTTGCTCCCTAAGCTGGTGAGATCAGCTGACTATAACACACTACTGATTGTCCAGACAGGTTGGGAGGAAGTTGTATTCCATAGCCTGAGGGGAATGAAGAAAGACTACAAGGCCTTGGGATATTTGGTGAAAGAGTCTGGGGCACAAACTGTATTCTGTTCTTTATTTCCTTTTTGGGGTGAGGACAAGGCCGGACTAGAAGGACTCAGTCCATTAATGCCTGGCTACGAGACTGGTGTTACAGGCAGGGCTTTGGATTTTTTCAGACACCAGACCTAGCACATAAGATATGGGAGGGGTTTAACTCAGAGGGGAAAAAGGGTTCTGGGGCAGGAGTTGGCAGGGCTCATTCAGAGGACTTTAAACTAGCTTTGAAGTGGGGGTGGGATAGTTCATGGGCAAGCACCAGTGGGACAGAGCTCTGGTCTTAATGAAAACCAGGTGGCCTCTTGCTGTCCTAGGGTGAAATT
>VXBP01001440.1:29604-52937 GCA_013400115.1 Rhinopomastus cyanomelas | reverse complement strand
CAGCAGCCTCACAGCTACAGGCCCTGGTTCTCATGGGGGTTTTTAACTACCCAGGTATCTGCTGGAAGACCCACTCAACCAGCCATCCACAGTCCAGGAGGTTTCTTCAGTGCATTGGTGACGACTTAATGATGCAAACAGTGGAGGAGCCCACTAGCAGAGGAGCACAGCTGTATCTTGTACTCACAAACAAGAAGGGTCTTGTTGAAGAAGCTAGCAGAATCACAACCCTGGACTTCAGGAGGGCAAATTTTGGCCTTTTCAAGCAATTGCTAGGGGAAATCCCATGGGACAGGGTACTGGCAGGTAAACGAGATCAGGGTAGCTGGTTAATGTTCAAAGACTATTTTCTTGAAGCACAAGAGCATTCCAACAGGAAAGAAGTCAAGGAAGGGACCCAGAAGACCTGAGTGGTTAAACAGGGAGCTGCCGGTTAAACTGAAGAAGAAAGCCTGTAAGTCACGGAAGGAGGGGATGGCCACTTGGGGTGGCTCTGGTAAGAGAATGTAAAGATGCAACTAGGAAAGCCAAGACATCCTTGGAATTAAACCTTGCAAGGGAGGTCAAGGCCAACAGAAAGGGATTCTTCAAATACACTGCAGGTAAAAGTAAAACTAGAGGCAATGTAGGCCCCTGCTGAATGAGGTGGGTGCCCTGGAGACAGAGGATACAGAGAAAGCAGAGATACCCAAAACCTTCTTTGCCTCTCACTATACTTCTGGGGCATGTCTTGATATCAAGCCCCAGGCTCAAGAGGAAGTTAAGGAAAGAGAAGAGCCTGCCTTGGTTCATGAGGACTGGGTTAGAGATAAGTTGATCAAACTGGATGTACACAATCCATGGGCCCAGATGGGATGCACCCGCGCGTATTCAGGGAGACAGCGGAAGTCATTCCCAAGCCACTCTCCATCATCTTTTCTAAGTCATGGGGATCACGAGAGGTGCCTAGAGACCGGAGGATAGCAAATGTCATTCCAAAAAAGGAAAGAAGGAGGACCAAGGTTGTAGTGGATTTCTTAACAGACTTAGGCCACAGCACAGCACTGGGAAATTTGGACAACCCTGCATTGAGCCAAAAATAGCCATCCTGGGAACCACCTTGACAGTGATATAGAGGGAAGAGCAGTGATGTTGCAATTACAGAAGAATGTTAACCAGGACATGGGAAACAGTGAAAAGGGAGCCGGATCAATGGGGGCCAGATCCGATCAGACAGTTTGTCAATGATAGCCAATCAGCTAGAGGACAGCTGCGGTGATGAAGGCCATGTATCCAATAAGACTGTGTTTGGTGCCATGTGAACAGGGCATAACTGTATACAAGCAAGGCAGTTATGGAAATAAAGGAGCTCGGCATTTAACCATATTGGTGTGCGTATCGTTGACTCAGCTAGCCCCTCCCTTGGGGCCCCTTGCTTCATTTGGTGCCCGAACAGGGACACTCAATGCTTAAATGCAGAAAACTGCTTAAATGTAGTGCACTTAAATGCGGATCACTTCAATGTGGGAAACTCCGAAGCATCACGCAAGAACCTGATTGAGAGCCAGGGGGCTAGGAGGCAGAAGTGGCCTGGTAGGCAAACGCAAGACCAGAGTCCGGAACTTGAGCGGCTGATCAAGCCTTACCAAAGGTAAGACGGTGGCAATTTGTTTGTTGACAAGTATTCTCTCTAAGAGAGGCGAGAAGATTAAGGAAGCTGATACAGACACCATTGTGAAATGGGCAAGGAAGAAAAGGAAGCTGCTCGAAGCTGCCCTTCTGTTTAGTGTCAGTGAGTGGAAAGAAGTGGGAGATTTGCTCTGGGAGGCTACCCTAGAAGGCAGAAAAGAAGGCAAAGCGGCGAAGGAGTTGGGAGTGATTTGGAGAGTGGCAATTCACACGTTAGAAACTCTGAAAACAGAGAATAAAATTGCCGCTGCAGCCATGGAAGGATGGGAAGGGGGTGACCTAGCAACTGAATCCAGCAGGGGCTCCAAACCCTCACGACTAGCGACCTTTTTTGGGGTCGGGCAGACATGCCCTATTAAGGGAACATCTGTGCCAGTGTGTTCTGACTTGGCGGAGCTGCTGCAGCGAACTGCGCAGAAGGTGGAAGTTACCCCACCACAGCCAGCCGTGACAGACAACAAAGCAGAAGTGGATGTGCCCCCAGAGCGGGAGGTGGAGAAAGAGCCTGAAGTGACTGTGGCTGGAGCTGCAAGTGAAACACGCCCCAAACTCGAGAGGACAGCGCAGCGGGTGGGAAAAACAGCTAAGAGCCAGCCTCCTACCTCAGCGTCTCCGCCCCTCTGCCCATCACTCTCTAAGTCATCATCAGAGGACGAGGCAGAGGGCAGCACGGCTGATTCCCCACAGCAGCAATCGTCATCCAAGCAGGACAAGAACATAGAAAGCATTTTAACAAAACTCAGTGAGCTTTCTGCTCGCATCGAGAAGCCTGCTATGCCCTTCTTGTCACAGTCACCCCCCTCACCAATTACACCAACCGCACCCCCTGAGCCAACTCCCATGCCTCCTTTCCCCATGCTTCAGAATCCAAGCCAGCCCTCATGGGACCCTCTCCAGCGCAGATGGTCTGGAGTCATCCGTGATGCTATCCTTGAAGGGGACTGGCAAACTGCATGCCACATTGCGTGCCCTGTGCACACTGAAAAAGAACAAGCAAGCTGGCAGCTGCATGATTGGAAAGTATTGCAGCAAGCTGTTACACCCCACAGCATTCTATCAGAGGCAGCTCACTGCATTCATGGCAGCGATGCAAACTGCCATTAAAGACCAAGGATACATCATTGCAGCAGCACTGTCAGGAGGAAAAAGACCACCCTCAGGTGTACCACCGGAAGATAATAAGAAGATACCAGGGGGATTGTGTTTTCGGTGCGGGGAGCCAGGACACATGTGCAGAACAGAGAGTAACTTAAACTGTCCGAGAGATCAACGACAGAGATGGGAATGAAAAGGTAGACACTGACACAGCTGATGGTACTGTTGGTACGAGTATGGGGTGTCAGCAGGAGCTCCACCTCACCCCTTTTCCTACTGCCCTCTGCTGAAAAGCGGCACCTCCGGAGCTCAAACCTTCCCCACCTCTCAGTTTCATACCTGGCCCTGCTATAGTACTAAGTTGCCACTGACATTCTACTGTTGAATCAGAACCGTGAGTGTGAGGAGTTCAAAGGCATCTATTGCCTGAGGTTTATATACATATATGTATATCGGGTTTTATGTAACGTGTTCAGTATTTCATTGACAGGTTTGTGAAAGCTGCATTTGTAATTAATAGAGCTGCCCTATAATTGCCCCACTAAGAAATGCTTTTGAAGACAACTGACACAGTCATCAAATGTTCCATCAGAGTGCAAGGACCCTCCATCAACAGCGTAAGATTCTACTGAGGGATACAGCTGGCATCGTGCATTCCTGCCCCCAGTGCAGTCATCATGGGTCCAGCCTGGGTTTGGGAACAAGCCCTGAGGGCCTGAAAGCACTGGAGGTGTGGCAAATGGACGTCACATATGTACCAGACTTTGGTCGATTAAAATACGTCCATGTATCAATTGATACCTACTCGAGATTCATGTGGGCCACTGCCCAGGCCAGAGAACGAGCCGCGCACGTAGAACGACAGACAACGAGAGAGAAGACAACAGTTAATTGCGCATCTTTTGGAACAGCTACATCGTGAGATCAGGTTTGGCAGGTGGACGTGATCAAAGTTTTGGTGGAACCGCCTGTGCTACTGCTGTGGGGCACTAAGTACTTTGACTTTGCAGTGTGATCAGTGACAATGACATTTCAACACCTTAGCACTCTATTGTTTTATGACCTTTTGTTACGCTTGGCACATATAGCTTTGACTAATTGGTAATTAGGTTTTATAAGTGTCTGCAGACAATATTTAGGTATTAGCATATATAAGAGGACTTAGGTATAATAAGCATTGCAGTTCATATAAGGATTATGTAACAGTAGGTACCAATAGGCTTAGTACAGACAGGAGTAGTAATAGTGGTAGCAATGATAGTTGTCCCGCAACGATCAGAAATGATGCTGGTCGTGATGGTGTTGGTAGGGATGATGCAGGGACTACGTAATATTGACCAGCCAATGAACATGTGGGTCACATGGGCTAATCTGAGAGGGCAGGACTCATTCTGTTTATCCTTAGCTACACCTTCCTATCCTTTTCATGCGTAATTGGAATTCCATTAGATTCTACGGAAGAATTTGGACCTTGGACTAAGGCCACAGTATACAAGAACTTGAGTGAAGCATGGTTAGATTGGAGATCAGGTTGGTGTACGGTCAGGACAGGAGTGAATACTGTGGTGGACTGGTGTAGCGTCTTTAGAATTCCCATTCCAGTGAACCCCGTGGGAGCGTAAGCTTCCATAATTGTCGAAGGATTGAATGTCACTAGCATGGAGCCTCAAGAGTTAGACATCCTGGGTTCTGCACCAGGCAGTTACTGCTTATTTTTTGGATATTATCCTGCGGGCTTGAACTGCACTGGTGTATTACCAGGACAACCAAAAAATTATAGCACTTGGATATCTCCTAGTTCCTCATGGTATTACAATACCACAGCTTACTGTAACAATTGGACAGAACCTGTAGCAACAGCAGATAAGGCCAAGATGTTACCTGGAGTCTTTCTTATTTGTGGAGATAGGGCCTGGCCTGCAGTGCCTCAAAAGCCATTAGGAGCACCATGCTACTTTGGCAAATTAACTTCATTTGCCCCCAACATCCACCAGATGCTCACCATCAAGCACAAGTCTCAATGCTTTAAGTGCAGTGTGTGTCAATTACACCCCAAGTGTCGTGATGACGTACAATTACAGGGACAACCCTCGATCATATTTGCATCACTTTTTGCACCCAGAGTTGCCTCAGCACAGGCCCTCACACAATTGAAGCGACTGGCATGTTGGGCAGGCAAACAAATTAACATCACGTCCTCAGTGCTAGATGAACTCGCCACTGATGCTGACAGCACACGACACACTGTGTTACAGAATAGGGGCACCACAGACTTTCTATTGCTGGCACAGGGACACGGGTGTGAGGATTTCGAAGGAATGTGTTGCCTGAAACTTTCAGATCACTCTGTTTCTATTCACGAGAAATTTATGCAACTTAAGGAGAAAATGAAGAAACTTGCTATTGTTAACAGCCCATTTGATGAGTGGTTAAGATCTTGGGGAATCACTGGTTGACTTAAAGATGCAGTTCGCCTAGGATTAGTGATTTGGTGTGTTATTATATTGATTTTGCTTGTGGTGCCTTGTTTATTTCAATGTATACAGAGAATGACTGCCCACATAATCAATAATGTTTGGGTTGTCCAAAGGAAAAAGGGGGCATATGTAGAGAATTTCTTAACAGACTTAGGCCACAGCATAACACTGGGAGGTTTGGACAACCCTGCACTGAGCCACTGTTCCAGTGCTCCATCACACTCACTGTGAAGAAGTTCCTTCTCAGGTTGATGTGGAACCTTCTATGTTCCAGCTTACAACCACTGCCCCTTGTCCTATCACTACATGATACCGAGAACAGCCCAGTTCCATCCTCCTGACATCCACCCCTCACATACTTATAGACATTAATAAGGTCACCCCTCAGTCTCCTCTTCTCCAAGCTCAAGAGACCCAGCTCTCTCAGCCTTTCCTCATAAGGGACGTGCTCCACCTCCTTTATCATCTTCGTTGCCCTACGCTGGACCCTCTCCAGAAACTCCACATCCCTCTTGAACTGAGGAGCCCACAACTGGACACAATACTCCAGGTGTGGTCTCACCAGTGCAGAGTAGAAGGGGAGAAGAACCTCTCTTGATCTGCTAACCACCCCACTTCTGATCCACCCCAGGATGCTGTTGGCCCTCTTGGCCACAAGAGCATGTTGCTGGCTCACAGTCATCCTGCTGTCCACCAGGACCCCCAAGTCCCTTTCCCCTACACTATTCTCCAACATAAGCAGGGAAGAGCAGTGATGTTGCAATTACAGAAGAATGTTAACCAGGACATGGGAAACAGTGAAAAGGGGGCCAGATCAATGGGGGCCAGATCCGATCAGACAGTTTGTCAATGATAGCAAATCAGCTAGAGGACAGCTGCGGTGATGAAGGCCATGTATCCAATAAGATTATGTTTGGTGCCATGTGAACAGGGCATAACTGTATATAAGCAAGTCAGTTACGGAAATAAAGGAGCTCGGCATTTAACCATATTGGTGTGCATGTTGTTGACTTGGCTAGCCCCGCGCAGGGGCCCCTTGCTTCACCAGGTAACTCTAGACCAGTCAGCCTCACCTCCATCCCAGGAAAGGTGATGGAACAATTTCTTCTAGAGGCTGTCTCCAGGCACATCAAGGACAGAAGAGTCATTAGGGATAGTCAGCATGGCTTCACAAAGGGAAAGTCATGCTTGACCAACCTGATAGCCTTTTATGAGGGCATAACCAGGTGGATAGATGATGGCAAAGCAGTGCATGTGGTCTACCTCAACTTGAGTAAGACATCTGACACAGTCTCACACAGCATCCTTGCAGCCAGACTGAGGCAGCGTGGTCTGGACGGCTGGGTAGTGAGGTGGATCATGAACTGGCTGCAGGATAGAAGCCAGAGAGTAGTGGTCAATGGGACAGAGTCTAGTTGGAGGCCAGTATCTAGTGGAGTGCCGCAGGGGTTGGTGCTCAGACCAGTCCTGTTCAGTCTCTTCACCGATGACTTGGATGAGGGATTAGAGAGCACTGTCAGCAGATTTGCTGATGACAGAAAGCTGGGTGGTGTTGCCGACACCAAAGCAAACTGTGCTGCCATTAAGCAGGACCTGCTTAGGCTGGAGAGCTGGGCAGAGAGAAATTTTATGAAGTATAACAAGGGTAATTGTAGAGTCTTGCATGTGGGCAAGAACAACCCCAGGTAGCAGTATAGGCTGGGGACTGACCTGTTGGGGAGCAGTGTAGGGGAAAGGGACTTGGGGGTCCCAGTGGACAGCAGGATGACCATGAGCCAGCAGTGTGCTCTTGTGGCCAAGAGGGCCAACAGCATCCTGGGGTGGATTAGAAGTGGGGTGGTTAGCAGATCAAGAGAGGTTCTTCTCCCCCTCTACTCTGCACTGGTGAAACCACATCTGGAGTACTGTGTCCAGTTGTGGGCCCCTCAGTTCAAGAGGGATGTGGAGCTGCTGGAAGGAGTCCAATGTAGGGCAATGAGGATGAAGAAGGAAATGAAGCACGTCCCTTCTCAGGAGAGGCTGAGGGAGCTGGGTCTCTTGAGCTTGAAGAAGAGGAGACTGAGGGGTGACCTCATTAATGTCTATAGATATTTGAAGGGTGGGTGTCGGGAGGATGGTGCCAGGCTCTTCTCAGTGTCATCTAGCGATAGTACATGGGGCAATGGGTGTAAGCTGGAACATAGCTTACAACAATGTGAGAAGGAACTTCTTCCCAGTGAGGGTGATGGAGCACTGGAACAGCCTGCCCAGGGAGGTTGTGGAGTTCCTGTGTGACTTGGTCTAGGTGATCCTGCTGTGGCAGGGGTATTGGATTAGATGACCTTTCGAGGTCCCTTCCAATTCCTAATGATTCTATGATTCTATGATTCTGCTCCCTAGCAGTGCAGTGCAGCTTTCTGCAAGCAAGATTACATACTTGAGAAAAAGATAAACACCATACAGTCATAGAATCATTACGGATTGGAAGGGACCTTGAAAATTAACCTGACCTGGTATCACATACTGAACATAAATTAATTGTAGCTTTCAGTAGATATTAAAATATTGGTGTCTAATGAGAAACAAATGAATATCAGTAGTTTGATAAAAAAATTTATAATCCTGCTGGCCACACTATTACTGATACAAGCAGGATGCCACTGGCTTTTCATGTCCCCTGAGCACACTGTTGGCTCCTGTTCAGCCAGTTGTCAACTGCCAGGTCCCTCTCTGCCAGGATGTTCTCCAGCCACTCATTCCCCAGTCTGCAGCTGCAGTAGGTTATTGTGGCCGAAGTTAGGATCCTGTTCGTGGCCCTCTCAAGCCTCATCCTGTTGGCTTCTGCCTATTGACCCAGCGTGTCCAGATCTCTCTGTCGCATCCTCCTACTCTCCAACAGATAGACATGCCCCTCCAGCTTGATGTCATCTGTGACTTTATTGAGCGTAGACTCAATTCTTCATCCAGGTCATCAACAAAGACGCTGAATAGTTTTGAGACATGACATAAACTTTGAAGTGCGTGTGTTTGATATCTGCATTAGTCAAGATCACTTTTGCACTCTTTACACACACTGCTTCATTATTTTTATGCTGCTGCTAGTTATTAGAAAATCATTGTCGCTTTCAGCCAGGCTGTAAGATGCAAACAGTATCAAATATAAACAGCTGCTCTGTAAACGTTTATCTCATAGAGTAGCATCCTTAGTTTTCCGACCTAAATTTTAGTCCATTATTGAGTTAGCAACTATACTAACACAGAAAAAGATCCGATGCTACTGGATTTCTTCTGACAGTATAAAACAACCTATTTCCAGGACTTTAGACAGGTGCTGTTAATAGAGGAAAAAAAATGCACTACTTTGTAGTGACAGATTTAATAACCAGGACCATTTCCTCATTTACCTCTCCTCTGAAGCTGTAAATTATTTCCCCAGCCGGTACAATTTATAGTCCAGAATACTAAGAAAACTACACAGGCTACTCAGTTGCTGTTGCAGCATGGCAGCAGCTTCTGTGAGGAAAAATTGCTGAGAAGGCATCCACTTTTTCAGCCATTCCATTCTAACCCCCTACATCAAGCAAACGTCAAAGCAATAGACAAAGAACAAAAGCTGCTCAAGAAATTTAGCCATTTTCAGCATCTTTTTAACAAAGGTCAGTGGATGCAGATATAAACTTTCTTGTCATCCTTTGTACAGTCTGTAACAAAGAGAAGTACTTGAAGGTGTTAATCGATGAAAAGCTCAACACGAGCTGACAGTGCGCTCAAGCAGCCCAGAAGGCCAACTGTATCCTGGGAAGCATCAAGAGGAGTGTGGCCAGCAGATCAAGAGAGGTGATTCTTCCTCACTACTCTGTCCGTGTGAGACCCCACCTTGAGTAGTGTGTCGAGTTCTGGCATCCCCACCATAAGAGGGACATAGATCTGTTGGACTGAGTCCAAAGGAGGGCCACGAGGACGATCTAGAGGCTGGAACACCTCTGCTATGAGGACAGGCTGAGGGAGCTGGGATTGTTCAGCCTGAGAAGAGAAGGCTTCAGGGTGACCTTATAGCAGCCTTCCAATATTTGAAGGGAAACTACAGGAAGGCTGGAAAGGAATTTTTCACAAATGTCCAGTGTTAGGACAAGGTGAAACAGCTTTCAACTGAAGGAGAACAAGTTTAGATTAAAACTTAGGAAGAAATTCTTCAGTACAAAGGTGGCAAGACTCTGGAATAGGTTACCCAGAGAGGTTGTGGATGCTCCCTCCCTGGAGGTGTTCAAGGCCAGGTTGGATGAGGCTTTGAGCCACATGGTCTAGTCAGGCATCCCTGCTCATGGCAGGGAGATTGGACTGGATGATCTATGAGGTCCCTTCTGGCCTAGAACATTCTATGATTTCTTTTAGTAGGAAGATACCAATATACATTCCAATCTGATCTACTTTGTGGTCAGTTTTAAGCCCACTCATATCACACGTGGCATTCCAGGACTTTGAGAAACCCTGTGGGCTCAAGCAGCACAGTAACTGACTTAATTATGCATACCCAGCAAAAAAAATGATTTGTTAAACAAGTCAAGCTATGAAATTTGAACAGAGCAGCTGGAAAAGGAACAGAACATTTCAGAGGAACAATACCACACAAAATTAGAAGATCAAAACTCAGGCTGTCCTTAGGATTTAACTGCACTAAAAACTTTTCAAACACAGTGTTCCCACAAAAAAGTGATCACTGAACAAGGCAGAGAATTCATTAAGCATCACACAGAGTCATGCAAGTATCACATTTAGCAAATATAAACATACTTCCATCACTATGGGGATCCTTCACTTATTCTTACCTCTGTGGCAGCCTGAAAGACATTTGTGATTTCTGCAGCCTAATGTCCGCCCGCAGACTTGATCACAAGGTGGACAGTTTCCAGAACAGCACTGTGAAAAACCAAAGAGTCTCTATATTAAACTGAAAACTTAAGCAATTCCAGTATAAATTTGCCCTCTTCTAATACATCTGATATGAAAATGTTGCTAACATTTTTTTTAATAGAATCATAAAATCATTAGGGATTGGAATGGACCTCGAAAGATCACCTAGACCAAGTAGCACAGGAATATATCCAGGCTGGTTTTAAACTTAGTAGTAAAGGTCAGATAACTTTAGGATCTACTTTCCAGTGGTAATGTGGAATCATAGAACATTAGGGATTAGAAGGGACCTTGAAAGATCACCCAGACCAATCCCCCTGTCAGAGTAGGACCACCTAGATCAAGTCACATATGAACATGGCCAGGCAGGTTTTAAATGTCTCCAGAGAAGGAGACTCCACAACCTCCCTGGGCAGCCCCTTCCAGTGCTCTGTCACCCTCACTGGGAAGAAGTTCCTTCTCATATTTATGTGGAACCTCCTATCTTCCAGCTGACACCTGTTGCTCCTTGTCCTGTCATTGGATGCCACTGAGCAGAGCCTGGCTCCATCCTCCTGACACCCACCCTTTCCATATTTATAAATATTAATGAGGTTACCCTTCAGTTTCCCTTTTTTTCAAAGCTAAAGAGACTCAGCTGCCTCAGTCTTTCCTCAGTAGGGAGATGTTCCACTTATTTCATCATCTTTGTGGCTCTGCACTGGGCTCTCTCCAGCAGCTCTGTGTCCTTTTGGAACTGAGGGGCCCAGAACTGGACACAATATTCCAGATGTGATGTCACCAGGGCAGAGTAGAGGTGGAGGACAACCTCTTTCCATCTACTAACCACCCCACTTCTAACCAACCCCAGGACGCCATTAGCCTTCTTGGCCACAAAGGCACATTGCTGGAAGACTCAAGACACATCACCACACTACCATACTAGTGGTTGCTAGGTGAGAAGGGAACTCTTGTCTTTTCTATTTTCTCAAAGGGTAGCCTCCTTCCAAACTGGATAAGGAAGGTTAGCATTTAGTGAAGAGAAACCTGGATTTTTTTTAACCATAAAGATGTCACAATTGCATTCTCTTGTTCTGTGGTCTTTTCACATAAAAAATCCACAGTAATCAGAATGATAATAAGATTAAAATATATAAAAGCATTTTTCACAACTGTGTTACAAAGTCCAAATCTCGTGAAGTATTAATTTACACACAGCTGGCAACTTTCAGATCTTCTTGAATCAATAAACTGAAAAGAGGTCTACACTATCTATCCATTGCTATGACTTCCAATGAGGATGGAAACAATTCCCAGTTGTCAGATCATTGTCAAACTACATCTCTTACAAAGTTCAGAGAGACTCTCGGCTCTTCTTACAAAGTAAGAAAGTTTAAGTACTCCAGATCCCATAAAGCATCAGTAACCTCTCAAGTATAGAATCACAGAATCATTACGGATCGGAAGGGACCTCGAAAGATCATCTAGTCCAATCCGCCTGCAACAGCAGGATCACCTAAACCAAGTCACACAGGAACCCGTCCAGTCGGGTCTTGAACATCTCCAGAGAAGGAGACTCCACAACCACCCTGGGCAGCCTGTTCCAGTGCTCCGTCACCCTCACCGTGAAGAAGTTCCTTCTCAGGTTGATGTGGAACCTCCTATGTTCCAGCTTACAACCATTGCCCCTTGTCCTATCACTACATGACACCGAGAAAAGCCCAGTGCCATCGTCCTGTGAAAGCACAACTGCCTTCCAGCACTGGAAAGCTGTCAAAACCCCCTCCCACTTTGTAAGATCACAGAGTTTTACTTGATGACATGTTGTTGAGAGAACTCTGGTCTCCTGCAAACTGATTTGAATTACATTGAAGAAAACTGATCTTTCCATACAATGACATAAGGCAGAACAGACTGATGTGATCTATTCTTCTGCTTTAGAAGCTGAGTACAATCTGTCCACCTAATTTGTTTTCTGCAGAAAAGTTTAAACTTTCAGTTAAAAAGTTGGAAAGTGGCTGCCCCACCCACTCCCCCTTCTTCTCTCCCCTCGGTGACTTCCACCTTCTTTTTCACCTGTCTGCACCTTGGACTGTTGGGAGCTGCATCGCTGCTGCTGACAGAGAACATTACCGGTGCTGAGAAGGTTATTGCTCCTCAAGTTGAAGAAAATTTATGGTGTGTGGGAACATTTGCCTGGACCTGAAGAGACTGAGAGAATTTTGAACCTTGAAGATTAATGAGGATCGAGACTGAAGTCAGACAACTGCTGCTGATTTCAGAGAGATGCAGGAAATGTCAATAATTAAGACGTTTTAGATAATTCTCATCAGTGTAGGAGCAGTGTGACAAAACTCCATGTGTCTGCATCTTGTGTGGGGTTTTTCTCTGATGTGTTGTGGGGGGAGTAAATTAAAATATCTTGGTGCCATTCTTCCCCAAACTGAGTCAGTTGATTTACTGTCTGCAGATTTGTCAGTGGGTTTGTTAAACCCTCTTTGTGTCTGATGTTTTAACTAAAAGCGCTTGGTTCAAATATGGTCGGGGTTTCTCCCCCACATTAGTGGCAACTCTAGTGGGACTCAGGGGATCCAGATAAGGACCTACTCAACACTACAACTACTAACACTGTATCTATAGGTTGGGGGCTGACCTGTTGGAGAGCAGTGTAGGAGAAAGGGACCTGGGGGGCATGGTAGACAGCAAGATGACCATGAGCCAGCAATGAGGCCTTAGGGCCAAGAAGGCCAATGGCATCCTGGAGAGGATTAGAGAGGGGGTGGTTAGCAGATGGAGAGAGATTCTCCTCCCACCTCTACTCTGCCCTGGTAAGACCAAATCTGGAATACTGTGTCCAGTTCTGGGCCCCTCAGTTCTAGAAGGACACAGAACTGCTGGAGACAGTCCAGCACAGGGCCACAAAGATGATGAAGGGAGTGGAACATCTCCCTGCTCAGGAAAGGTTGAGGGAGCTGGGTCTCCTTAGCTTGGAAAAAAGAAGACTAGAGATGACCTCATTAATATTTACAAATATGGAAAGGGTGGGTGTCAGGAGGATGGAGCCAGGCTCTTCTCAGTGTCTTCTAATGATAGGAGAAGACAGGACAAGAGGTCATAGTCTTAAGCTCCATCAGGGGAGGTTTAGACTTGACATTAGGAAAAGATTTTTCACTGAAAGAGTGATCCGGTTTTGGAATGGGCTGCCCACAGGGGTGGTTGAGTCACTGTCCCTGGAGGTGTTCAAGGTCAGGCTGGATGAGGTGCTGAGTGGCATGATCTAGATGTTAGGTTTACTTGGTTTATTTGTATTTAGGTTGGACTGGATGATCTTTAAGGTCTTTTCCAACCTTATCATCACTGTGATACTGTGAGAAGGGGCAACAGGTGTAAGCTGGAACACAGGAGCTTCCGCATCAATATACGAAGGAACTTCTTCCCAGTGAGGGTGACGGAGCACTGGAACAGGCTGCCCAAGGAGGTTGCGGAGTCTCCTTCTCTGGAGACGTTTAAAACCTGCCTGGCCATGTTTCTGTGCGACTTGATCTAGGTGGTCCTGCTAGGTGGCAGGGGGATTGGACTGGATGATCTTTTGAGGTCGCTTCCAATCCCTAATGTTCTGTGATTCTGTGATCTATATAGTATATCAAATATTATAGCTAAATCTAAAAAATATCACCTAAAATATACACTTTATCATTTCTGGACACTCACCTTTCTCTTACATTGGTGCTTCTGGCAATCCCGAATTTTCATGCACTTTGTTTCACACAGATATGGCTTGTGACACGGCACATGCTTGGTGTGCTTGCCACAGCGACACTGTTTCTCAACTTCCTGGGCAGCAGGATAGGACGGAAAAAAACCCAAAAGGACAGTATTTTTAATACCAAACAAAAAGCAGGAAATAAAATGTGATACTACTACTACTCATTAAGAACAGTTCCTGGGACAGCAACATTACAATGCTCTGTTACAATGTGAAAGAAATAGCATAATCACATAATCCCAGAATTACTGAGGCTGGAAAAGCCCTCTGAGCTCATCCAACCCAGACCAGGACCTAACATCACCACAGAGGCCAGACCAGGTGGCATTAAGAGCCACAGCCAGGCTGTCCTTCAACACCTCCAGGGATGGTGAATCCACCACTACCCTGGGCAGTCCATTCCAGGCTCTGATCACCCTTTCTGTGAGGAAGGGCTTCCTAACATCCAATCTCACCCTTCCCTGACAGCTTCAGGCCCTGTCCTCTTGTCCTGCCGCTAGCATCCTGTGAGAAGAGCCTGACCCCTACCTGACTACAACCTCCCTTCAGGGACCTGGAGAGAGGGAGAAGGTCCCCCTTGAGTCTCCTCTTCTCCAGGCTAAACACCCCCAGCTCTCAGCTCTCCTCATACGACAACGCAACAAGAAGAGTACAAGAGTTGGGTAAAAATTATATCTTTCAGGTTATAATTAATTAAAAAACAAAACAAAAAAACCCAACCAATCCAGAGCAACAAAATTCTCATTCATGCCTTAATTTGGCTACACAATGCTTAACAATTCAGAATTGGTTTTGGGCAGGAGATGAATAGGAAAAAATCTATTGTTTTTAATGAGCACAGAGTCACAGATGTTGCAATAGATGCGATTTCATTTTCCACAGGCAGCTTGCACTGTTCCAGGCAAAACAACCCATTAACAAATCATGAATCTGCTGCAAGCAGACCAACCTGTCTGCATATTTCACAGGGGCCTCGATGACAGCGCTGTGAACATTTATGGATGCCACATTCCAGAATTTTGTCACAACTATCCCCACAGGTGGGTACATCTTCTGTACAAGGCAGTGCAAACTCTAGATGAAGAGAAAGAGGTACAAGCAAACACTTAGGGGGAAAAAAGCCAAAATAAAAAGTGTCATACAAGTTCAAACACCAAGGCTTTCATGTTTTCCAAAACCTTCTCTAAAATTATTCAACTGTTCATGTTGCCAATTAAGCCCCTCAAAGTACTAACAGAAACTGTCAGAGTTCATTGCTTAATTTTTTTATGGACCTTGCCCTGCAGAACTACCATAAAGTATCAACTGACAAAGAGAGAATGACCTTGGGTTTTTTTAACTTATCTTCTTTATAAAGAAGAAAAAAAAAAAAAGCTGCTTACTTGACTTTCCACATGGACAACACCTTTTCCCAGAACGAGGACAGTCTCCACAGGGACCTGCATGACAAACTCGTTCACAGGTGTGATTGCCACAAGGTAAAGGTCTCCCACAGACCTAAAAAACTCAGAGAAGTCAAGTGAGTGGAATGCAATGGAACAGAACTACATACCAAAACAAAACAATCCAGGAGGAAATCACTAGGAGTAGCAGACATCTGGCTGGAATTCACCTTCTTCAGAATCACACATTAGGCATTAGAAGGGACCTTGAAAGATCATCCAGTCCAATCCCCCTGCCACAGCAGGATCACCTAGATCACGTCGCACAGAAACTTAACCAGGTAGATTTTAAACGAGAAGGAGACTCCACAGCCCCACAATCCCCTTGGGCAGCCTGTTCCAGTGCTCTGCCACTCTCACTGGGACGAAGTTCCTTCTCATATTTATGTGGAACCTCCTATCTTCCAGCTCATATCCACTGCCCTCTGTCCTCTCATCGGATGCCACTGAGAAGAGCCTGGATTCATCCTCCTGACACCCACCCTTTCCATTATTTATAAACATTAATGAGGTCATCTCTAGTCTCCTTTTTTCCAAGCTAAAGAGACCCAGCTCCCTCAACCTTTCCTGAGCAGGGAGATGTTCCACTCCCTTCATCACCTTCATGGCCCACAACTGGACACAGTATTCCAGATGTGGTCTCACCAGGGCAGAGTAGAGGGGGAGAAGAACCTCCCTCCATCTATTAACCACCCCCCTTCTAATCCACCCCATGATGCCGTTGGCCTTCTTGGCCACTAGACCCCATTGTTTGCTTATGGTTATCCTGCTGTCCACCAGAATCCCCAGGTCCCTTTCTCCTATGCTGTTCTCCAGCAGGTCATTCCCCAACCTATACTGGTACCTGGGGTTGTTATTGCCCAGCTTCTTGCTCTTCTGAATTTTCTTAAGAAATGTTATATATGCCAAGCTTGCAAAGTACAACTGATCACCTCACAGTGATCCTGACTGGAAGACCACTGTACAGGGGTCAGCAGTTTACATCAGTTACCCTGCATAGTCTCAGGCCCATGCCACATAAACAGTTTGGCCTTGAGGCCTGTGTTATACTATACATATCCCTTGGCCACAGGGTAACTTTCTTGTAGCAGAGGAAGTTGGAGGCAGCTTCCACTGAATACCAGGATTATGGCATCTGCATGCCCTCACCTTTATCTGAAAGGAAGATGTTCTCACCTGAACGTCCTTTCTTTCAATAGTAGAAATAATGAAAAGAGTTGCTTTCCTGTAACAAATACCCTGCAACAGCTTGTGATAAAAAAGGTGAACCCTTTCCACACATGGGGTCTGCACTGCACGCTGCATGTGACTGAGAGGCCTGTTCAATGCAGCACAGCTTGAAGTTCCAAGCATGTAAAGGGCCACATTATTATTTACATTATACTCCCTTTCTCTGTAGCCTTAGCTGAAACAAATTGCATTCCAACAGATACTTTATAAAGGCTGAGCACCGCTTGGTGCAACATTCCCTTTGGCACTTAAAATTACTCTGTTTTAGATTATTTTTATCTTTTTTACAGTCAAAGCCTTGGTCTGAACAATGAGCTGTAAATATACTTCAAAGGAAAGAAGCATGAAGCTCTTATCTACTAAGCTGTGTTTTTATCCTTAGTTTTGAAGGCAGAAGATGAAATTTCAGCCCAAAGTAGACAAAAACAAAATATGCAAGGTCAAACTCAGTGCTAGCTTAAACCTAGCACAGCAACATTTTAACTACTGTCAGAAATTACTGGGCCAGCAAGTAGATGCATTCCCAAACACTGATGCTCACGCTTGTTGTTGCACTTTCAAAACCTAGCATCTAAAATTACTTCCTTACTTTTTTCAATCCTTAATACACTGAGTTACCCAGTATTATAAAGACGAGAAGTGAGCTAAGAGGTCAGCTGCAACACACCTGATCACATTGCCACTGAGGACTTGCACAAGATCTTTTCGCTGCCTGTCTTCCACAGATGCACTGCTGTTTGCTGACTCGTGGGCAAGGCTGACAACCTCCTGGAGGTAATTGCAAAGTGACAGTGAGAGCAGGAATTGCAAAGGAAGGACATATCACAACAATTAAAACCACTAGTCCTCTGGAGTTGAAGGGTCATATACCTGGGTGGCACGGATTCTCACAAGTGTGTTGTCCACACAGCAGTGTTCGTCCACACGGCAGGCTGCATGACCACTCCTTGGCACTGCACCTTCGTGGCACTGCTTTGGCTTTTGTGCAGTGACACGTTGTTGTGACCATCTTTGGACAAGGTGGGCATGGTCCTAAGTACAAGAAGAACAATACCTTGCTAGTGGCTCTTCAGTAAATGCAGCCTTGACTACATTTCACAGAATTGCAGAATTACTGAGGCTGGAAAAGACCGCCAATCTCATCAAGCCCAGATCAGGACCTAACATCACCACAGTGGCCAGACCAAGGCACTGGCCAGACCAAGACCATGGACATCTACAGCCAGGCTGTCCTTCAACAACTCCAGGGATGGGGACTCCACCAGTGCCCTGGGCAGTCCAGTCCAGGGTCTGATCCCCCTTTCCATAAGGGATTACTAACAGTCAAACTAACCCTTCCCTGGCAGCTTCAGCCCCTGCATTCTCATCCTGGTGCTGGTTGCCTGGGAGAAGAGCCTGACTCTCACCTGACTGCAACCTCCCTTCAGCGAGTTGGAGAGAGGGAAAAGGTCCCCTATGAGTCTCCTCGTCCCCAGGCTAAACACCGACAAGTCCCTGAGCCTCTCCTCATTAGACTTTCCCTTCAGCCCCAGCCCCATTGCTCCTCTGCACACTTCCAGCCCCTCAGTCTCTTTCTTGAAGTGAGGGGCCCAGAACTGACCCCAGGACGTGACGGGAGGCCTCAGCAGTGCCCAGCACAGGGGGAGAATTACGTCCCTAGTCCTGCTGGCCACACCATTGCTGATACAAGCAAGGATTCCATTGGCCTTTCGTGCTACCTGGGCACACTGTTGCCTCCTGCTCAGCCTCTTGTCAACTAGTACTGCCAGGTCCCGCTGTGTCAGGATGCTCTCCAGCCACTCATCTCCCAGTCTGTAGCTGCAGGGGGTTACTGTGGCAAAAGTGTAGGAGTCTGCCCTTGGGCCTGTTTAACCCATCTCACTGGCCCCTGATTTACGATTGAACATTTTAAATACAGCTAGCAGATTTCCATTACAACTGTGTAACAGCCTAGTAGGTACCCGCCACATAACCAAGAGACACAATGGATTTACCTGGATGGCAAAGCAGCAAACATTTATGACCACAAGAAGGTTTGAGTTCCCTCTCACATATCTGACCACACGAATGAGGTACCAGCCACGGGTCCAGCATTGGATTCTCCACTTTTCCACAGTAGCAGTAGTACCTACTGGGAGTTTCAGATTGCTTGTACTCAAATCTACATTTTGGACTGCAACGAGGGAAAAAGGCAATCAACTGAAAAGGAATTCTGCGGAAGAATTATTTTAAAGAGATGCAGTTTTTATCATTTGAGTTTCCCAAGATTGTTCCCAAGTTACTGATCAACATTTTAAAAACTGCTATTATTCAATAAGAACATAATTATATTTGTAAGTGCAACACAAATCTTGCTGTCTATTGGATTTCACAGCACATTCATTACAGTATCTAAGGGATTGTCCTATCACTACAGGCTTTTTGTCTCTGAAGAATATAACTGTAAAACATTCAGTGCAGCAAGCATACAGAATAGATTTTTCAGCAAGGATTGCCCAAAGAATGCAGGCAACAAAGAGTTAACCTACTTAAACAAAATCTATTCAAAAAGGATACTTAAACCTAGGGGTTTTACCAGTAACAATATGTAAGCCATTGAAACCAAGATTCAGCAAAGTAATTAAAATTAAGCATTAAAATTACCATTTCATCTGAAAGATTTTTAATTTTTTCAGTTCAGCATCTCAGACTCTAAGATGCACATCTTTGTTATCTTTGTTATGGTAAGGCCAGAGATTCAAAAATAACACTACTAAAGGTAGATAAGACACCAAAAGTTTGGAACTTCTCAGTGACAAAAGCCCTAAAGGCTTTCAGCTGCAAGCCACGGCAAGCAAAGCAGCACAAGGAAGCAGAAACAAAGTAGCTCCGATTTCTGGCTCTGCTGGTGAAAGATCATAGAATCATAGAAAAATGGTAAAAGATAACACACAAGCAGCTCTTTTTTTAAGAGGAACAGGATGTTAGAAAGACCTGAGCACTCAATTTTACAAGAAAAACTATCAGTTGGTTCTTCTATAATACATTACTCACCTCACAGAACCACAGAATGATTTAGGCTAGAAAAGCCCTCCGAGCTCATCCAGCCCAGCCCAGGGCCTAACATCACCACAATCACCTAGACCTGGGCAATAAGGGCCACAGCCAATCCTTCCCTAAACACCTCCAGGGATGGGGACTCCACCAGTGCCCTGGGCAGTCCAGTCCAGGGTCTGATCATCTGTTCAGTGAGAAAGGGCTTAAGAGCCAACCTAACCCTCCACTGGCAGCTTAAAGCCCCATCCTCTTGTCCTAGTGCTGGTTGCCTGAGAGAAGAGCCCAACTCCCACCTGACCACAACCACCCTTCAGTGAGTTGAAGACAGGGAGAAGGTTCCCTCTAAGCGTTCTCTTCTCCAGGCTAAACATTTCCAGTTCCCTCAGCCTCTCCTCATCAGACTTTCCCTCCAGTCCCTTCTCCAGCCTTGTTGCTCCTCTCTTACCTGTTCCAGCCCCTCAATCTCTTTCTTGAAGTGAGTGGCCAAGAACTACTTGACAGGTGGCCTCCACAGTGCCCAGAACAGAGAGAGAATGATGCCTGTAGTCCTGCTTGCCACACTATTGATATAAGCCAGGATCCCACTGGCCTTCCATGCCACAGTAACTGCAGAGTTTGATCATGTGCTAAGCAAAACAACATTCACCTTCAAATGCTTTCATTATAAACATTATGCTTAAAGACAAAACTAGCTGGTAGCATAATATGTAGTACAACATGAGGTGCTGTCAGCTAACACTTCTACACCTTACTTCCTGAGCAAACCAGCTCTCTGAGATCCCATATTAACCAAACTTCTGAATCCACCAGGTACTTTCAATGAGATTTGACAGAGGAGTGTATCTCAAAGACACTACTACAAGTTTCCACATGAAAGCAGGTGGGCAAACAGAGCAAAGAACAAACATACACAGAGAAATCCTGCCTGACCTTCCAGATGCAAACCTACTGAAAAAACAAGCTTCATTACTCACACAGCCCTAGTATTACCTTCCTTATGTAAAACTGGTTTTAACACTTAAGTTCTATAGAAACTAAAAAGCTTTGTGATAAAACAAGCCCTAAATCTTGCTTTCTTATGACTGCTTATTTATTCAATTTTAAACTGACCAATATGTAAAGAAAGAAATACTAGGAGTTGAGACACGACAGCTATGTTGCCTTCTAGAAAATGAAGCAAATTTCAAGCAGCAGGTTTGTAGTATTCGCAATATTCTGCATTCAACATAAAATCATTCCCAAACGAGCTATAGAAAAGTCATCTTCTAAACTTTTGGGCTTGGTATGCACATTCTTTACCCTTTATAGGCCAGAACAGTTCACATATTTTTCACAATGAAAGTATCTGTAAAAATACCATGAAGAGCTTACCATGGCCAAGGATAATCCTTCTTCCCAAAATCATCATCTGTCAAAGGAGAAGAGACAAGGAAAAGGCTGTCCTTAGCCCACTTTTGGATACACACCAGGTGAAATATGCAAAAACAGCCACAACAGTTCCAGACCTAAAAAGCAGAGAGAAGGGCCAATGGCTCCATGTTAGGTTTCCTTCTGTTCCCATTGATGATTACCTGTAGTATCTCAAGAAATATTAACTTGCCACATTTCCACTTCAAAACCAGGTTTCCAAAGCTGGATTATATCTACTGTTAGATAAATACAGGCACTTTTACTGTTACAGAAACAAACCTCTATCTTTTCTTCTGCTCCTGTGGGAAGTTTTTACCAAGGCCTACAGAGCCATACTTGTCGAAATGCTGATTTAGGCACACTGCTGGCAGTCACACAGAACAAACTTGTGCCCGAAGTATGACTACTCACATTTGCTCTGCTCAGTCACAGCTTTACCTAACAAAGTGGGAAAAACCTCGGGGACAGGAGTCCCACAAGCATGCTGGGCAACCTACTCCAAGTGTCAAACTACTTGTAGTACTGAATCTGCACCTCACAAACCCCAGGCTGTACCTTATTAAACCACAAATATGATTGTTGCTTTAGCCGTGTTTGCATCACAAGTAGACAGAGGCTGCAATCATATGATCCCTTAGCCTCCAGGCTAAATTCCACATCTAAAGCTTTCCCTCTATCTCTCTAACTATCCCCCTACCTTAAGCCTGCAGACATCTTGGTAGTGCTGTAGGATTTACATGTTACACAAGAAAGAGATTTGATTTTAAAATGTGGCTTTCAACCTCATATCTCTTCTTCGAAGAGCAAGAGAGGTACAAACCAGAACAGAATTCGAAGCAAATGTGTTTATCAATGAGTTAATTTTGCCAGTGTCCTGTCTCCATCACTAAACCGTTGTATTCTTATTCCTAATGTACTTCTGTCAGCTCCGGAGTGAAACCACAATCCCTTGCTTAGAACACCAGACTTTGCTGAAAAGCAATTTCCATAACAGAAGTGCAGGTTTATGACTTCAGTGCTTCCCACATACTGATGTTTTAAATTGTTGGGTTGACTTTAACAATTTGGTACAAGATGCAGCAGAAACTTCATGGGTTTAATGTCTTTAATTTTCTAAAAAACTTGTAACATTGCTGTAAAATAATCCCATGAAAACAAGAATTTCCCCATTAACTTAGGGAGGATAAAGTCAATGTCCTCAGTTTCTAAAAGTACAGCAAGAAACTTCCAACAATTAAAACTCAAAAGGAGACATTAAAGCAAACACCCTGGGCTGTTACACACTCCAGATAACTAAAACCACTGAGTTATCACAGAATGAGTGAGTCTGGAAAAAGAAATCTGAGCTCATCAAGCCCAGACCATGAGCTAACATCACCACAGCGACCACACCAGGGCACTAAGGGTCACAGCCACACTGTCCTTCAACACCTCCAGGGATGGGGAGACTCCACCACTGCCCTCGGGAGTCCATTTCAGGGTCTGATCACCTTTTCCACGAGGAAGGGCTTCCTAACAGCCAACCTAAATGACAGCTTCAGGCCCTGCCCTCTCATCCTGGCTCTAGGTGCCTGGGAGAAGGGTCCAGCCCCCACCTGACCGCAACCTCCCTTCAGTGAGCTGGAGAGACAGAGGTCCCCCCTGAGTCTCTTCTTCTCCAGGCTCAACATCCCCAGCTCCCTCAGCCTCTCCTCATCAGACTTTCTCTCCAGTCCCTTCCCCAGCCTTGTTGCTCCTCTGAATTCATTCCAGCTGCTCAAACTGTTTCTTGACCTGAGAGGCCCTGAACTGCCCCCAGTACTCAAGGGGAGGCCTTCCCAAGTCTGTAGGTGCAGGGGGTTACTGTGGCCAAAACTGGCCTCTGCCCATTGATCCAGGATCTTATAAAAGGAGATCTCCAAGTTGCCAAATCATCTGACTTCCAATGAGCCAAGATGAACTCTATCAAGAGACACCAAACTTTAAAAGTTTAGTTAAACATACATGGAAAAGAAGAAGGATTAAGTATGTTAAAAATTCATTAGAAAATACTGCATTTCTTTCTTTAAAAAGGCTAATTGCTTATTTCTCTGGATACTGGTGGCCCATTGTAGCGGGTTGGGGATTCTCCCCTAATTTTAGCAAGTAAGGTCTCGATGACATCTCGGACAAATTTGCCAGACAATGAATGGCTTAGGATACTGGATAAAAGTTTATTAACCTAACTGTATACAGACAAAGAAAAAAAAGGAAACAAAAAGAATGAAACAAATAAAAACCAGCAAGTTGGTGCACTCAAACCTAGAAACTGCGTCAAACATGCCATTACACTATCTGAGGAAAATACCATGGGAAGTTACT